>BLSH010328665.1:33049-53235 GCA_018402905.1 Glandirana rugosa
GTTTTCGGTGGATTAACCATTTATCTCAGGTGGACACACATGTAATCAGAGTCATATTTGTATTTGTGTCGACAAGACACTTCGGGAGTCTCCAAACAATCTCTTGGAATCACTTGTTCGTTGTAGTATTTCCGGTTCCTTGTGTGGTCTGTCCAGTCCCTATTTCAACACCTCTTCAAATTTCGTCCTAATCCAATATATTTTTATAGGGTTCGAAACTTGTAGAGTGTCTCGTGACAAGTTTATAGGCTGCGCAGTACCATTCTCTTACTTATTAGCTGCAATATATTCGGTCATATATTAGGTACAGCGGCAACCGAGGACCTCTCTATCGTATATCTTAGATCTTATTTTCTATTGCACTTTTATTTCACACTACTATTATCAGCTGCCATAGTAGCGCAAGGACCCCTTCTCTCACTTTGTTTCTAGGTTTGCAGGTGTGCCATACTCTTTCCATTTTTGGGTGATGGATTGAACAGTGCTCTGTGAGATGTTCAAAGCTTGGGATATTTTTATATAACCTAATCCTGCTTTAAACTTCTCCACAACTTTATCCCTGACCTGTCTGGTGTGTTCCTTGGCCTTTATGATGTTGCTTGTTCACTAAGGTTCTCTAACAAACCTCTGAGGGCTTCACAGAACAGCTGTGTTTATGTTTATACTGAGACTAATGTACACACAGGTGGACTCTATTTACCAATTAGGTGGCTTTTGAAGGCAATTGGTTCCACTAGATTTTAGTTAGGGGTATCAGAGTAAAGGGGACTGAATACAAATGCACGCCATACTTTTCATATATTTATTTGTAAATCATTTTGAAAAACATTTATCATTTTCCTTCCACTTCACAATTATGTGCCACTTTGTGTTCTATCACATAAAATCCCAATAAAATACATTTACATTTTTGGTTGTAACATGACAAAATGTGGAAAATTTCAAGGTGTATGAATACTTTTTTAAGGTACTCTATCTATCTATCTATCTATCTATCTATCTATCTATCTATCTATCTATCTATCTATCTATCTATCTATCTATCTAGCTATCTATCTATCTATCTATCTATCTATCTCTCTGAAACAGTGGTGCCTTGGATCAAATGGGTGATTTTTACCATTCAAGCTAGGAATTTATTGTTTGTTTTCTATTTCAACCAATATCTGGAAGAAGTAACCCCAGAGTATGGAATGTGGAAGATAAAATATATGGGCCAGTTATTGGACAGTAGATTAATACGCCAATATGTATGATATAATATAAGGCTTTGCCAACCACAGATGTTCAAGACACAAGAGTTATCAGCACCGTTTAATTTGAAAACCAGTTTTTTGGAAACAGTTCCAATCGATTTAACTGTTTGCCAAAACAGTTACAATCAAGGCATGCAGTGAAAGAATAACTGTCACAGTTGCTTGTGTTCTCAACTAAAATGTCAAGCCATCAAATGTCTGGCGTCATAACTGATCACATGGGCAGCACCATGGCAATTGCCGATAAAACAAAGGCTAAAATTACTTGTAAAGTATAGGAGGGTTTAGTTCTGCTTTAATGGTCTCATTAGCAGCGTTGCTAGTCATTCTCATTAGTGGGGAAACTTCAGGGAATGCTCTCTTGGAAATGCATGCAAATAAGACTCTCCAAAAGCAGAAGGGAATCTTGGTTCATGTTATTATTACATTGAAGGTCTGTTTGAAATATACCTCACAAACTGCAGGCTCACTATTAGTCTACAACCATGTTTTGCCAGGTGATCAGGCATGGAGGCCATGGCCTAAAAGTGTCATACAGGAAGACTCATACACCCTTATAAAGGGTTTCTGGAATAGTTTCCAAGCCTCTTAGTTCTAGGCGGCCCAGTTGTCATATTCATGCAGCTCCCTCTTAATTCCCATCATATACTCAGAAGAACACCAAGGACCATGACCTCAACCCCTCAACACTTCAAATTCTTCCATGGAAACATGCATACAAATATACAGAACTGTGCAAAAGTCGTAGGCACGTTTGAAGAAATGCTGTAAATTAATGTTTATTTTTATCAATTTACAAAATGCAAAGTGAGCGAACAGAAGAAAATTTTAAATCGAATCAATATTTGGTGTGACTTCCTTTAGCTTCAAACCAGCATCAATTATTACACTTTCACACTATGTACAATTGCACAAAGTAAGGGATTTTGTAGGATTAGAGTTAAGTGTATGATTAACCAATTATACCAAGCAGGTTTCATATGTAGGTTGAAACACAGTCATTAACTGAAAGAAAAGCAACTGTGTAGGAGGCTTAAAACTCGGTGAGGAACAGTCAAACTCTACTACTAAGATGAGGTTGTGGAAGACAATTTCATGTTACAGGACATACACCATGGCAACACTGAGCACAGCAAAAAGACACAAGACAGTTATACTGCATCAGCAAGGCCTCTCCGAGGCAACGATTTCAAAGCAGACTGGGGTTTCAAGCTCTTTTGAAGAAGCACAAAAAAGCGGGCAATGTTGAGGACCATGGAAGCAGTGGTTGGCCAATAAACTTAATGTAGCAGATGAAAGATACATCATGCTTGCTTCCATTCGACATCAGAAGTTTGGGGCTGCATTTCTGCAAATGGAGTTGAAGATTTGGTCAGAATCAATGGTGTCCTCAATGCTGAGAAATACAGGCAGATACTTTTCCCTAAAAAAAAAATCCTTATATCACTCTCCATACATAAAACACAGCCTAAGACAAAGACATAGTAACCAAAAAACAAGGGAATATGGAAGTATCATTCTCTCTCCTCTCCCCCCATCCTCAATGGCCTCAATGCTGAGAAATACAGGCAGATATTTATCCATCATGCCATACCATCAGGGAGGCCTGTGGTCCCAAATTTATGGGACTGCAGGCAGTATGCAAAATTTAAAATAACTTACACAGACAACATATTGCATAAAAAACTTGGCTGGGGCCTTTTATTATTGGTTTACTAAATTAACAAACCTTTATTCAAATACAGTAATCTCATGAAAAAGTCACCACGACTCAAGCCATACAGCTTATAAATAATAAGTTAGCAACCATCCCTTTTGCCAATGGAATCTATATTATATTTAACACGGTAGCTTAGCCATCACAGCTCAAGCTGAATAAAAACAAACTAACTGCCCCCCTTTAAATTTAAAGATGCCCTTACCACATAATAAATGCAGCAACAAAAAAAAGGGCAGATGGAAGCACCACAGAGATGCCTTCTGAGGCAGCTGAAACTCCTGGGATCGGAATCCACTTTATATAGCCCTTAAATGCCTTCTAAAAATTCCAAAAGATCAGCTGACCCTCCAGAGGTGTCCCCATGTGCCACAGGTGCACTGGGGAGACTTAAAACCTGCCCAAGCAGTCCAATAAGGAAAGGGGGGCATTGAAAAAGGTGTTCTTCTTTCCTCAACATTCTGCAGCAGGACAATGACCCCAAACATAAAACCAATGTCATTAAGAACTATCTTCAGTGTAAAGAAGAGCAAGGAGTTCTGTAAGTGTTGGTTTGGCCTCAAAAAACCCTGATCTCAACATCATTGAGTCTGTCCGGAATTACATGAACTGGCAGAAGGATTTGACGCAGCCTACATCCACAGAAGATCTGTGGTTAGTTCTCTGAGATATTTGGAACAACCTACCTGCCTTCAAAAAGTGCAAGTGTACCTAGAAGAATTGATGCTGTTTTGCTGTTTTGAAGGCACACCAAATATTGATTTGATTTGGATTTCTCTTCTGTTCATTTACTTTCCATTTTGTTAATTTGAAAAAAATTAATTATTAACACTTCTATTTCTGAAAAAATTTATAATGTTCAGTATTTTTTTCACACCTGCCTAAAACTTTTGCACAGTGGTGTTCATTAACCTCCCTGGTGTTATTCCCGAGTGTGGCTCTGGGTTAATTTTCACTGCCAAAAGCAGTAACCCCGAGCCACACTCAGGGTTGCATCGCAGGATCCAGGCAATGTTACTTACCTTGTCCCGTAGATCCTGCGATGTCCGCCAGCTGTGTCTACAGGCTGTGTCCTCCGCCTGATGTACTGTACGCCGGGCTCCATTCCCTGCGAGCGTCGCATGGAGATGGTGTCGGCAGCAAATTCAAAAAGTGAAACACACACAACACATACAGAACACTGTAATCTGTAAGATTACATTACTGTATCAAGTCATTTCACATCCTTTTTGTCCCTAGTGCTTTGTCCCATGCCCTGCATGCACTTTTATATTATATATGCCATTCTTTCTGCTTGGAAACTTGACAATGTCCATGGCATCCAAAAAGCGTCCCTTTATGTCAAAAGCGTTTTTTGACCAGCTAGAAAACAGTGATAGTGAATAAGAATCACTTACATAAAACAGACTGGGGATAATTGAATAAAGCATTTGAGACACATTGCTTGTGGTATGGTCCTTTAAGACCCCTTTCACACTGAAGGCATTTTTAAAATCATTTTAGTGCTAGAAATAGCGCCTGTAAAGCGCCTGAAAACTGCCTCCCATGCCACCCCAGTGTGAATGCCCGAGTGGGGCGGGACGTTAGAAAAAGTCCTGCAAGCAGCATCTTTGGGGCGGGTTGGGAGCGCTCCCAAACTTCCCCTTCCCATTGGAATGAATGGGCAGCACTGCCAAAGCACCTGAAAAGCGCATCGGAAGCACCGCAACACGGGCAGTTTTAACCCCTAATTAACCCCTTCTTGGAGGTTAAAAGCCCCCTGCTAGCACCCAAAAAGCAGCAGCGGAAAAAGCGCCACTACCCGAGCGGCGCTTTACGGACAACGGAAGGACGGCCCCAGCGTGAAAGCAGCCTTAAATAGACCTGCGACTAATATATAAAAACCTAGTAACACTTTCCATAAGGGCTCGTTCACACAATACATGCTTGAAAACTGATGGGAAAACCATGCAGATTTCACTTGCAGAGACATGAGTTTACATCAGTTTTCATACGTTCTGTTCACACCAATGTTAATCTCATGTCAGTTTTTTCCATGCAGAAAACTGCATAAATGTTGCAGATTCCAGCGCAGAAAAATTCTGCACGTTGTGGTATGAATAGGGCACATAGAGGACCATTGTTTTCTTTGAGCCTTTGCAGAATGCATGCAGAAAAACTGACATCTCTTCACCATGGTGTGAACAAGGCCTAAGAGTTCTTCTGACACAAGTGACAGATGCAAGTAGTAGTTATTTGCGCCATTTTCACAATGTGTTGCTATGGCTGCAAGAAGTTTAAAAAGATTTATCGCCAACTCCTAGATAATTACACTGGAGTAAATTAAGACCAACTGTTAGTTGGCGTACAGACACAGCCCAGTGCCCAATAAGTGGGGCCACTGTGTATAAAGGAGCAAGGCATGTTTGCCCAGGGTAACTGTCATGAATGGGGCCAAGTATGCATCATTGGTTGCTAGGACGCTATTGACTGCACCAGGCTGGCTGTGCTATCAGGGATGCGTAAACTTCAGGACTGGGTGAACAAAATATAAATATTGTATCAGGTAAAGAAGTTCCCCTTTATGTGTATCAAAGATATATGTACTGTAGCTGCTAGCCTGAAGTTCAGCGTTGACTGCCGTCATCCTTAGCAGCAGTTTGCTACAAAGTGATCTATCTTTAAATGCAGTACTTTTATTTGGATGAAATACCTGAATTGATGATCAATGTGACAGTCTATGTCTTAAGCTCTTCTTGAGAAAATGTTAGAAAACCAGCATCAAAAAATTGTCTCCTGCCGATAAAGCAATCCTTCAAAGGATCAGAGGGAATGTAGCCCCTTGTTATATAGCTTTGACCTGCAGAGATTAATTCAAGAAACTGTTTAATTCATCATGGTACACCTACTCAGGTTGTCCTCAGGATCAGGGTCAAGGGGCTCAACATTTTCCGAGATTCCTGTCACCACAGACTTGTTGCTCTGCAGAACTGGGATTATAATGTTTTAAGAATGATTTTAAAACATAACAGTGTTGTACAGCATCTCCTAATATATCACGTAGCAGTTTCGAAAAATGTAAGTGTTGTTGATAGCAACCAATTAGAACAATTTGAAAACCAAGAATTCAAATTTCATATACTGTATATATACACACATATATATATATATTTACAGTATGTCGCAAAAGTGAGTACGCCCCTCACATTTTTGTAAATATTTTATTATATCTTCTCATGTGACAACACTGAAGAAATGACACTTTGCTACAATGTACAGTGAGTGTACAGCTTGTATAACAGTGTAAATTTACTGTGCCCTCAAAATAACTTAACACACAACCATTGATGTCAAAATCGCTGGCAACAAAAGTGAGTATACCCCCTAAGTAAAAATTTCCAAATTGGGACCAAAGTGTCAATATTATGTGTGGCCACCATTATTTTGCAGCACTGCTTCAACCCTCTTGGGCATGGAGTTCACCAGAGCTTCCCAGGTTGCCACTGGAGTCCTCTTCCACTCCTCCATGACGACATCATGGCACTGATGGATGTTAGAGACCTTGTGCTCCTCCACCTTCCATTTGAGGATGCCCCACAGATGCTCAATAGGGTTTAGGTCTGGAGACATGCTTGGCGAGTCCATCCCCTTTACCCTCAGCTTCATTAGCAAGGCAGTGGTCGTCTTGGAGGTGTGTTTGGGGTCGTTATCATGTTGGAATACTGCCTTGTAGCCCAGTCTCTGAAGGGAGGGGATCATGCTCTGCTACAGTATGTCACAGTACATGTTGGCATTCCCTCAATGAACTGTAGCTCCCCAGTGCCGGTAGCACTCATGCAACCCCAGACCATGACACTCCCACCACCATGCTTGACTGTAGGCAAGACACACTTGTCTTTGTAATCCTCATCTGGTTGCTGCCACACACGCTTGACACTATCTGAACCAAATAAGTTTATCTTGGTCTCATCAGACCACAGGACATGGTTCCAGTAATCCATGTTCTTAGTCTGCAAACTGTTTGCAGGCTTTTTTGTGCATCATCTTTAGAAGAGGCTTCTTCTGGGACGACAGCCATGCAGACCAATTTGATACAGTGTGCAGCGTATGGACTGAGCACTGACAGGCTGACCCCCTCACCCCTTCAACCTCTGCAGCAATGCTGGCAGCACTCATGCGTCTATTTTCCCAAAGACAACCTCTGGATATGACGCTGAGCACGTGCACTCAACTTCTTAAGTCGACCATGGTGAGGCCTGTTCTGAGTGGAACCTGTCCTGTTAAACTGCTGTATGGTCTTGGCCACCATGCTGCAGTTCAGTTTCAGGGTCTTGGCATTCTTCTTATCGCCTAGGCCATCTTTGTGTAGAGCAACAATTCTTTTTTTCAGATCCTCAGAGAGTTCTTTGCCATGAGGTGCCATGTTGAACTTCCAGTGACCAGTATGAGAGAGTGAGAGTGATAACAGCAAATTTAACATACCTGCTCCCCATTCACACTGGAGATCTTGTAACACTAATGAGTCACATGACATCGGGGAGGGAAAATGGCTAATTGGGCCCAATTTTGACATTTTCTCTTAGGGGTGTACTCACTTTTGTTGCCAGCGGTTTAGACATTAATGGCTGTGTGTTGAGTTATTTTGAGGGGACAGCAAATTTACACTGTTATACAAGCTGTACTACTTTACATTGTAGCAAAGTGTCATTTCTCCAGCGTTGTCACATGAAAAGATATAATAAAATATTTACAAAAATGTGAGGGGTGTACTCACTTTTGTGAGATACTATACATATATATATATATATATATAAAATACATATACATTAGAGAGAGGGAGAGAGGTATCACAGCTAGCCACCATGACAGATCTAGTGCCCATTCAAGGTTTGAGCTTAGCTAGCAGGGCCGGTGTAGCGAAATTTTTTGATAACCCCACAAAACTGGAAACTGGAAGTGACGTTCCTCGCCGCCATGTAGCTACACCCACACTAATCCTCATTAGGGATACAGAGAGAAGGCAGCAAGCTGACATCCACCGGAGTTTTTAATTTCACACTTATTTTTAACAGTAAATGGAGCATAAATATATAGAAATATATACTGTATTTATACTGTAGTTATATAGTGTATTACATATATAAGACAAACTGTACCCCCCTCAAGTGTGAGCCTATGGTCTCAGCTTGAGCTGTGATGGCTAAGCTACTGTATAAAAAAATCCAGCACTAATCAGGACACCCACCCCCTAAGCATAAATTCTGTCTGCAAGTTAAAATTCTCTCCAAACAAAGATGCAAAAATGACTCCTCTTCCCAGACTTAAATTCTCCCTCTCAGCACAAATTTGTGCCCCCCCCCATCCCGCCTCCCAGCTCAAATCCCACTCCAGTTCACCCCTCTTAGCACAAATTTCCCTCACCCCCAAAACAATCACCCTTCCTAGCACACATTCTCTTTCTTTTCAAATTTCCCATTCTAGCACAAATCCTCTCCCCTAAATCCCCCCGTTCAGCACAAATCCTCCCCAATTCCTCTCCCCTTGAACAACCCCCCCACTCCTCAGCACCAAAATTCCCCCCAATCTCCCCTCCTGGCTCGAATCCCCCCAAACCCCCCACCTAGTACATATCCTCCCCCCTCCCCATTCTTCCTCTTAGCACAAATTCACAAATCCCCCCAACCCCCCTCCTAGTACAAATCCCCCCAATCCCCATTACCCTTCCCAGCACAGATATTCTCCCATCCCCCCTCCTCCACGACCGCCCCAAGCACAAATGATTGGTCTCTCCCCCCTTTGTTGTGTTTTGTTGTTACAATTCCCCTCCTTGTGTACAATTTGCCTGTAAACTCCAAACTTCACCTTACGGGGGGGAAGGCTCTGTAAGTCCCCTACCCACCATGAAAAAATAAAAGTATAACATCACACTGGTATACAGGTCTTATTTTTTATTATTTTTCTCTCCAAACCTGTGCTCTTATAACTTTTTCTCCCCACACACTGCAAGTAAGTTAACTTACTAATGGCAACTGACCACATTAGCAATGTAGGTCAAACAGTGCTGTGGAATAATTTCTCCATCCTCAGCTGTTAACAGCTCCCTGGCTGGTGCTAGGTGATCTTACTCTGCTTCTATAGACCTCCAACCTTAAATATAAACTAAGATCTTTTAGGTGGGGGGCTTGCAGCTTTTTGGATGGGGTCACCTTTAAAAATCCATACCAGATAACTATTTAGGATAAGGGTTTGGTATCAATTTTTAGGGGTTTCCCCAATGCTGTTTTTTTTTGTCTTCTGGAAGGCATGTGCTCTTGTATGTTTCTGGGGAAAGGGGTGCATGGCTGTCTTTGACAAGGATCCTTTATGGGTTTCTAAGGGAGATTTTATTCAACACACACAAACAAACTACAATAGCATATCTTACTCCCCATGGAGGACCTGGTGGATGTGGGTCTGGATATCTTGTGGATAGCCTGGCCTACATCCAATGTACACAGACAAAGTAGAAAAAGTATTTTATTAACCCCTCTTCCTCCCAAAAAGTCCCACAATGTAAATCCAATGTCAGTCATGTTGCCCAGCTATGTAGATTAATCGTTAATCATGACGATCTGAACCAGCATGATCCTATGCCATCACTCCACCATCACAATTGACAGTTCCACAGGCACCAGTTGAATATCAACAAACCAGGATGTTTCAAAGACATTATTGACCACATATGGACATGACCATATATGCTTAGTAATATCTCTGAGGATCCCCTGGCAGCTTTGTTTTTCAATCAGAACTGTCATTTAGTGGAAATCGTTTTTTTATATCATTTGGCTGGAGTACATTCTACAGTTGTGCTACTTCACATGCAGATTTAAGGTACCCTCAAAGATTAGTATTTAACGTGGGAGTAAACCCTCCTATCATTTTCAGCCAAGGAAGCTGACATCTTAGCCTCTGTTTAATCTGCAACTGCCATGATGCTGCACATGTGATCCATTATGACACCAGCCATTGGATGGTTTAACAGTTTGGTTGAGAGCACAAACAAGGAAACAGCTAGCATTTCTGGCATGCCGGGAATATGAACTCTTTTTTGACACTATCAAATCGATGGGTTTACTTCCGCATTAAGGGAACTGTGTATTTTTAATGTTGCCTTTTAAGCCTTATTAATGACCTGCTCCCTGTGGAACAGTATTTTTACAAAATGTTTGGATTTATACATTTCCCCAATGGCAATGCCCCGCTACCCATGCCTTTTTTTACCTAAAACTTTCAAATTAACCTTAGAAATGCCAGGTCCAAAAGCTGGTGGGGTTTGTGTTCCTATCTGCCTGGCAAACTTTGGTTAGAGGGTGGAAAAAATGTTTCTCAATTTTAATGAAGTACAACATAGGCTTATGGGCACAATGGTGCACAAGAAGTTCACCTCCATTCTTTAGGACACCAATGCCAAATTCCTTCAGGTTTTGGATCCTTGGATGACATATAATACTCAGGTAAACGTAGACAGGATTCAAGAAAGGAAGGGTGACCCCTAAAAGTCGCACATCCATGGCGTCCTACTGCTATGAATGGAGTGGCAACCTCAGCCTGGACTCCAACAAGGCTACGCCCCAATACATTTCACTCCACCCCCTGAGCTGAGGTTGCAACTCCATTTATTGCAGTAGGATACCAAGGATGTGCGACTTGTAGGGGTCGCCCTTCCTTTCTTGAACCTTGCAGGAGCCAGGATGGGCTCCATCCCCTTTCAGCACTCCAGCAGCAGTTGCGGAGGCACTATTCACATACCTCCTCCCTATTGAGCCTGAGTGGCACATACATTTTTCCTAAAATATAGACAGGACCTTGCTTTCAGTGTGATCGTGCTCAGCAATTTACTGGACCGTGTCTGGACCTTGTGGGGGAGACTCCCCCGACCCCTTTCCTCCCTCCTCTCCCCCATTTCCTCTTGCTCTCAGGCAAGCTTCCCTTGCTGCTCTTCTCACTCTTTACCTTTTCCATCTAGTTCCCCCCACTTTTCTTTTCTTCTTTTTTCCTATTTTGATGCTTTTGATGATGCTAACGCGGATTAACCCCCCCCCCCTTTTTTTTCTACATTTTCTTTTCTTTGCACATTAAGTTATCAACAGCAGAGTGCAACCTTCATTGACTAGCGGACCGCCCTGACCTTTTCAGATATGGTCTCCAAGTGCATTGTTTAGAAGTAATTTATAACTATCTTTGCTGATCTATGTTACTGTGACTCTGAAGCCTGTGCCTTCCCTTTCCATACTAATTGCACTATTTCACTGTGCCTTTGCTTGCTGTTCACTCCTTTTTTTATTGTAAAACGTGAATAACCAATTAAATTCTCTGTAAAACAGAAATGCCAGGTCCAATAGACTGCAATGGGCTTTAGGTGCTATATTCAGGATTTGTAGGTTTTTAAAGTTTTTGGTGAACGTCTAGCAAACTGAACTTTGGTTCACTCATCGCCAATAGCCCATCCACAGGTTCATTGTAGAGTGCACCTGTACCCACAAAGCTCTCCAAATAAAAAGGTATGTCTGCATTAACCACTTGCCTACCACCCCTATAGCAGATTATCTGTTACAGGGCGGCCCTCCTGTGCAGGATCACATATATCCACACCTAATTAATCACAGCAGAAGCCAATCTGCAAGTCCCGGGCACTGGATATCTGCCAGCACCTGCTGAACGATGTTAAAACACACAGAACAGAGATCTGCCTTTGTAAACAAGGCCGATCTCCGTTCTGACAGGGGGGAGGGGATGGATTTTGTGTCCCTGCAAAGCAGGGAATGAAATCCATCTCTTTCCCTAGTAAAAGCAGCACAGTACACAAAAACACTGGCTAGGCACACAGTTAACCATTTGATTGCCCCTAGATGTTTAACTCTTTCCCAGCCAGTGTCATTAGTGCAGTGACAGTGCATACGTTTAGCACTGATCACTGTATTACTGTCATTGGTTTCCGCAAAGTGTCAAAATTGTCAGTTAGTGTCCAATTGTCTACTGCAATATTGCAGTCCTGCTATAAGTCGCTGATCACTGCCATTACTAGTATAAAAAATAAATAAATAAAAATTCCCTAAATATATACCATAGTTTGTAGACGCTATAACGTTCACGTAAACCAATCAATACACGCTTATTAAGCATGTAATATTACTTTGCCCTGCTATGTAATAACATTATAATAAACTACTAACATAAACCGACCAAATAAATAAACATATGTGAACAGCTGCTACCATTCATTAGTGATAATGGTGTGCTTGTGACTATGATTTAGGCATCATAGGAACAATCGCACCATTAATGTATTTAATATATGCTTATTGCGATTTTTTTTACCAAAATATGTAGCAGAAGACATATTGGCCTAAATGTATGAAGAAATTAGATATTTATTTAATTTTTTTAATATATTGTTTTTCTCAAAATTGTCAGTCTTTTTTTGTTTATAGAGCAAAAAAATGCAGTGGTGATCGATTACCACCAAACGAAAGCTCTTTTTGTGGGAAAAAAAAATGACATAGATTTTATTTGTGTACAACGTCGCATGACCGCTCAATTATCAGTTAAATTAACGCAGTGTAGTATTGCCAAAAAATGGACTGGTCATGAAGGGAGGTAAATCTTCCAGAGGTCAAGTGGATAAATAGCCAGGCCACAGGATCACTTTAAATATGAGTTAGAAATTGTCTAAGATATGTCTAAATTAGCGTACAATAAAAAAAAACCAAGCAGTATTTTTTTCCCTTATTTCTATTTTTTCACGAAACGCTCTGCTGACTTTATCATAGAGATCCCATGAGGGTAGTAGAGAAGAAAGAAATGAAAGTTATGAATAAACTTCCAGTATGTTTGAAGGGTAAATAAATGCAAGAGATAAAGACGGCACAACAAAACGTTAAATAAACACGACTTTAGCTTGCTCTTGCTGGTGTCTTGGGCCAATGATGCAGAACATATTGAAGCCAGAGGTTCAGCCTGACATCTAGACATATAGAATTTTCAGAAGAAGGTCAACAGTGGTAGCTTCCTCCATATTTTTCTCATGACAGGTTTCCTTTTATGAAATGCTATGAGCCAAAGGTTCCACAGGAAAAAAGCATAGCATTTTTTATGTGTTTGTTAAATATTATAGGCTACACAGAGAATAACTTTAACCTCAAAGGTAACACAATTACACAGCATTTAGATTTCAGTTTTTCCAGGAAATATTGCACTTTATTATACATATAGCAAAAAAGAGATGAGGTGACGATACGAGAGGCAATCTAACCAACGGCCATATTATTTGTTGGAAGTTTCCACTCTTAGAAACTGTAAGCACCTATCAAATATAGTACTGTATGATGAGTTATCAAATTAGAATTCCAGCATGTAATCATATTATTTCCAAACAATGCAAGCATTACAAACTGTAATCAACCCTTCAGCACTCCCCTTCTTCCAGGTAAACTGAGCCTATCATGGACATACCCCCTGGGGGGTACATCATCCTGCTGGCCTGGGTTCAGGGTATTCCGCGACAGAATGATGTTCACACATAATTACATGACCGCCACTCTGTAAATTGTGCACCGCTGTCATCAGAGGAAAAGAAGGACCTGTAATGTCACATGACTGGCTTGAAGGCCGCTAAAAAATACTTATAAAGTGATTTTCTAAACAAATGAGAAGAGGAGCTTCACGGGATGGGGAAAGGTGTAGGGGAGTGTAACCACGAAATATGGAGTTTGGCTAAAATAAATTAATAAAAGACATATGTGACAAAGTACACACCATTTAAAGATTGCTATTGTTATGTGTTCTACTTTGCATCCATGTTTATGTAATGGTGGACCGAAATTAAAATTCTGAACCGAAAATTCGGCATGCACTTGGCCCAAAACTGAAACTGAAATGGACAGTTTAAAAAAAAAAAAAAAAAAAAGATTTTTTATATATAATGGTATTATATTCAACTTCAACTTATTAATATCATGAATTTAAATGAATATGAATTTAAAAAATACAACCCAGTAATGTAAAATAACTTTTATTGAAAGTAACACACAAAAATTGGACAGAAAACAACATTAAATATATATAAAATTAAAAAATTTAAATATGCTGCATAATAATTAAACAAAAAAACAGACAAAACATAGGATGGCAAAGAGCATCTATGTTTATGTAGACTTATTTTCACTTTTATTAATTATTGTGCAATACAGTACAAATAGATCTAACCAACAGAATGACAAAAGGCCTCTAATCTGTTTCATGTAAATGTATTTTCCCTTTAATTGTAAAGTTACTGTGCAAAACAGTAATACATAAAACTAACCAACAGAATGTCAGAAGGCCGTTATTCTGTTTCATATAAACATATTTCAATTTTAATTGCAAATTATTGTGCAAAATAGTATATAAACTAACTCTAAAATGTTTCCACGTCGCAGACATAGTCTGCCTTTGCTGGTAGCACAGTGATATGATAAGATTAACAGCTAGATTAGGAGTAAAATCTGAGGGGAAAAAAAGGCTAATCAATTTTAAACTAAACCTTAGTTATAAATTTAAAAAAAAGAAAAGAGGAAAGTGACTAACTTCATAAAAAAAATAATTTTTATATTTACTCATAAATTAGCTCCACCTCCAGCGCTCACCTCGGCTGTTCTTTTAAGTGATTGGGGAAGGGTCCGGTGGGCGGAGGTCATGGCGGCATCCTGCAAAAAAAGCTGGGCAATTGAGGGTGGGCACTGGAGCAATGGCCGTGGAGACTGAGCAGTGTCCACAGAGGCCAGCTCCATGCCATAATATGCGTGAGGTAAGCTAATCTATTCAAATAATCTTTTCGAAGAATCATATATCCCTGAGGAAGCTACATGACCATGTGGCGCAACACGTAGGGGAGGGGCTTGACATCACGGCGCTCGTGTAGGACACCCCTAAGCATAGCGGTAATCCCAATTCTGACACCCTGTAGAAGCAGTACTGGTGAAGGCAGAGATATATGACTACTGGCGGCTATATTATTTCTTTGCATGTGTGTGGCTGAGTGGAGGAACACAGTAGAGGAGAAGGAAGGTCTATCATTCATCTATAGCTGGGAGGATTTCCCCGGGTCCCTTCTGTAGGGACAAAAGTGATTACAGACCATATTACATGTGGTCCATTGCGCCAGGTGAGAGTAGATCTGGTTAAGGGGTCACACGCTGCAAGAAGCAGGTTTGAATCACTTGATCTATGTAGATAGTTGAAGAAGATTGGACTTTATATTATATTATTATGATTTTTAGTGTCACTATATATTAAGGCACTAAAGACTATTTTTTTGAATTTTTTTACTACTATTTCTCACTTTTGGCCCACTGAGCACGTTTGGGTTCTTGTAATCTGTATTTTGAACACATTGTTTTATTCATGTGTGTACTCACCATACTATTGGTATAGTTTCATACTAAGTTATTTTCATATCTATGATTGAGCCTTGCTAAAATAAACACATCAGTAGCAAGTTCTTGTTAGATTAATTGGTTACTTGTAATGGAGCGCAGCACTGTATATGATTTATAGAGTTATTCACATTAGAATGAGAGTCTGGGAGGTGTGAGAGATCTATACAGCTTTTTTGGCTGTCAGAGTTATTTACTTAACTAATTTTTGTTGGTTGGCACATAGCAGCGCACAGGGTTCTGTATAGCATTAAACTAATCTTTTCGGCCATGAACGGCACCTTTTTTTCACCCTATCTTCGGCTGATAATTTTCGGCAGCAATATATCGGTGTATCCCTAGTTCTTTGCAGTAAAAACAAGGAAGCATAGAAACCTCTGAAGTGTATTAATATGCTTTTACTAAACAAAATGCTGTAAATGCAAGTTATTACAATTCTAGGAATACAAGATTGACAGATATACATACAACAAGCATGCACAAACACTACCTATCTACACAATTGAAATATGCTAAAAGTTACTTAGCTCTGGTTATATCAGCTTCACGATCTCCATAGGCAATCAAGGCTCAAGGCTTACTCTACAAGTTGACCTTGGTAACCTGAGTGCATTGTTTGACCATTATTCCTCAAAAACCCATCAATCTATCTATCTATCTATCTATCTATCTATCTATCTATCTATCTATCTATCTATCTATCTATCTATCCACATCAAACACAGCACAATCTGCCGCTTAGAGATTAAAATGATTCGCACTACCCCTGTGATATCCAATCAGTTAGTTTAAAGTAGAAGAAATGCCTAATTATATCTATCCTTAAACATGTTCCTTCCTCCTACCTATGCTGCCTAAACTGTATAAAAAAAAATCTGTATACTTACCTATTTTTAATTTGTTCCTTTCCGGCCATGTGATCCTGCAGCTCTAGCTCTCCTGTGTCACTGAGCTGTGCTGCAGGGGGGAGGAGGGAGCGCCAACAAACGCTGGACTATGAGAACCTATGGGTGATCTCATGGGTCCCAGAATTCAGAACATTTGTCAAGTGCTTCCCTACACAGAGCTGCAGGATCATGTGACCAGGCCAGAGTGGAATGAAAATAGGTAAGTATACAGATTTTTTTAAACAGCTTAGGCAGGATAGGTATGGGAGGGGGGGGGGGCATGTTTAGAAATATATATATATGGGGTTTTCTTCCACTTTAATATGTTCCAAAGCTATAAAAGCCACTGATGGTGATTATATTGATGTATCATGGTTCAATGAAAGATAACCATATCCCTGGTCCATAGCAGCTCTTCGAGTGTTAAATATTGAGAGTGAAAGGCAGGTCTTTGATTAGTTATGGTCCATGAATTGCCAAATTCCTATCCTTCACTGTGCAGAAGAAGCAAGCGCAGAGTATGGATCTCCAATTTATCCGGAGTAACAACATCTTGCAGGATATTGCACCCTTATGTCATATTTTAACATTAGAATATTGAAAAGAGCACTAAGTAAAGTAGATAAACTCCTTAAAGCATTTTTAAAGCCAAATCCCATTTTTTATTTGTTTTCAGATTTAGATAAAGAATGGTTAAAATCTCTGTCATTTTTCTTGTCTGAGCCATTGGGGAGATTTCTCTTCACGTATTGTCCTGGAGACACACAGGAAATGAGAAGAAATCTCTCCTAGGGGGGAAATTGCCTTTTGAACAGTTTTCCCTAGAAGACATACCCCTAAATTCCCAAGTGAAACATTTTTGGACATTTAAATGATAATGGTCACCCAGAAAAGCAGAGAGGGTAAACCCCCCCAGCACCGCCACACGCAGAGAGGTTTTACCACTACCACATTTTTTCCAAAACGAAAAATGTTTTGACTCTAGATATACTTTAATGTGTAATGATAGTAACTTATAATTTGAATTTGGATCTAGATCACGATGTACAAACTAATGAAAAGAAGTGCCTACAGTACTTAAAGGGGCTTTGTTTTTTTCACCAATAAAGGAAAAAAGGCTGATCTAGCCCCCAGCTATGAACACCATTTGATTTCAAACTAAAAGCAGGCCAATTAACTCTGGATTTTCCAGTGTCCTCTAAAGGATAGGGAATGGCATCTGCAATGGGACTGAGCCAGCCTATGCCCATTGATCCTTATCAAAGTCATATAAAAAGGGGTTTTATCATTTAATTGTTGAAGTGTAAACCCTAAAAAAAATTATCTGCTATGTTTTTTACTTGTTTTTTTTTTAAATCTAATACTGCCGAAACAACAAAATACATTTCTTTGGAAAAAATATATCATTTCTCTTATTTATAAGCTTACCTGCCACACAGTTTCCTCCCTCTTCTTGGATGATATCCATGTTCCAAGTCAACGTGACATCTGTTGTACACAGTTACTTTCTGAAAGACCATTGACTCACACTTACACTCCTACACCTTTACTTCCTGTTTTCAACTGCTCTCAAACAAATATTGCTTTCTCTAACCTAAGAAAATCACTGCAGCAACAGGACTTATTTTATAAGGCACAAAGTGATGTATAAAGTTAATGCTAAATGCTTAAATCAGCTCAAAGTTGGGGGGCAGCCCATTGAACCCAACAAAAGAGTTTGTTAAAATTTGGGTGGGCAGCCAGGGGCAGTAAACCCCATCTTCCCGACAGCCTATCTGAAAGAGCTTTCTCTGTAGTTATTTTTTCTGTAATCCTTATTTCTTTACCAGACCAAGCTACCGAGCATAATTGGCAGTTGGGGAGTTGGGACAAACCATTTACCACTAACTGGGATGCTTGCAATGTTCAGCTTTTATTAATTTTTTTGCAAAACCTTTATCCCAAAAGGAAAAAAACTGTAACTGCTTAAATGGTGTTAGCTGTAGTTCAGATTCAATTTGTTAGTCAAGTCTATCTAAGGCAGACCATAGATGAGACATTTTTTTCATTCAACCAGCAGGTTGAATGAATAAAAATTACTCAATTCCCCCAATCCACACACTCAATGCGGATGAGGGAATCCTGCTGTCAGAATACACTAATCAATGCTACCGGCTACAGCTGGCGATGCTAATCAAATGGGGAAAATCAGACAGGGTAGTTATACAGAAGTCAATCGGTAGATTAACTTCTGTACAACCAGCCTACCAATACATGGACCAAAATTCATCTGGTCCATGCTAAACTGGCCAAATTTCAATCCATATATGGCTGACAACCTGTGACAATCACTTTAACCTACAGGTAAGCCTAGAATAAGGCTTACCTGTAGGTGCCCTGCATATCTCCCAAACCTGCACAGTTCAGGAGATATGCAGTGTTCTGCATGTGCCGACGTCATTTCGGCACATGCGCAGTGAAGAAACGGCCTCCGCGCCGTTTTTCGACTGACACTGTGCCGTGACTGGTGGCTCCCGAGTGTATGACGTCACGCGACTCTGGCCAGTCACAGCGCCGGAGTTGCGGCCCCGGAAGGAAGAGGGGCAGAAGATGGACGCGGCCAGCACAGGGGACATCGCTGGACATCGCAGGCTACATTTGCAGGTAAGTGGCACATAATGGGCTACTATACGATGCATAGTAGCCCATTATGCCTCTAATTTACAGGGGACTGTAGAGGAAGTAAATCCCATCTGGGTTTACTTCCTCTTTAAATCTGCTAGTGCATCCACCATTATCCTCTCCCCAGCTTGACAATGTTGCTGTCTAAAAGTGTATTTATTGCTCCTCCAGGGTAGAAGAGACACCCTAAGACAGGAAGTGTGTGGCCAAATCATCTGCTGAAAATAAAGGAAAAAAAAGACTAAGAAAGAAAACTAATGAAGCCATCACATTCAACGATTGGTAAGCTGCAAAATATTAAACTTTTGTTTCTTGGTTTAATACTGCTTTAAACCTGCATATGAAGTTACAGATGCAGTCAGATGTACACTTTTAAAAGTGACATATTTTGTCACAAACAGCGACCAGGGATCTATCATTTAGCAACTGTAGCACTTCTACAACTTGATGACAGATCCTTGCCAGCTTCCATTTGCCAACAAACCAGGTGATCTGTCATTTAGAGACAGTAGCACTACCTGCACTAAATGACAGATCCCCACTGTCTACTGTAAGCAAGTCAGCAGAGATCCTGGGTGATGTCATTGACCTGATATGGTTATGACCATATTTGATCAATGATCTCACTCAGGGTCCTTGTTGGCTCATATATATACAGAAATCTGCAGGTATCTGTCACTTATGATGGGAGTAGTGTAGAGTAAACATTGTTAATCATGCCATCCAGCTATGTTGACAAGTCCCCCCTGTAGATCCCCACATCCCTTTAGGGGGACAGGATGTGATGGTGAATCTCATGCCCCCATCAACATGGAAACAAAATGCCTTGCAAGGGGGGGAGACTTTGCTTCCCCACTTTCAAGGTACCCTCCTATAGTTGAGGGAATGTGGCTTGGTATGCTTCAGGAATGGGGGACTCATACTCGCTGCCTTTCGTGGCCACCGGGGCTGTATGTCTGATATACTGACTTTAATGAAATTGTAGGAGGGAATACACATCATTTTTTACTGTAAAGGGCCAGCAAACCATTTTAAAAAACTATCAAGAGGTCCCCCTAATAATTCAAAAAGACCCTCTTGAACAATGCCAGGCCAAATGCTCTCAACATTGGGAAGGTAACTTGCAAGAGGGAGAGGAGACTTTAAATTGGCAAGTGGGGGAAAGCACCATGTCCCCATGTTGACACCTGACAATGTTGACCTGCTACCACAATAACCCACTCTTGTATGA
>BLSH010328665.1:62547-82767 GCA_018402905.1 Glandirana rugosa
GCAGGACGACCTTATGGTTACCTCCTTCCCACTCGTGATTATGTTTTATATTACATTACAGTCAAACATTATATGACTACAACATATCTATACAATAACTATAAAATACGAACTAATTATCTGTTGATGCTTTTCACCTTATTCAGGACTTCTTCGTTATTTATAACGCTTTGCAACTAATAATAAGGTGGAGGTTGATAGAAGGTACGTAGTAACTTACATATTTATACATGTCCCACCCGGTAAATATACCTATGTGGAATTGGAGGGACCGTCACAAGGGCTCACACCGAGCCCACCTTAAAGTCATGGTTCTTGCGCATAAAATATCAATAACATATCTATACAACATCAGTATATTACAAACTGACATTACATTATATTTTGTATTAGTGCTCACCCTTCCTCCATTGGTATTCCAGCAGGACGCCGCCGCATAAGTTAGTCTGCACGGGACAGATCCCTATCTCCCCCTGCGGGTAGGTGGTGCCAGGTCCACCCCCTTGGTCTGGATGGGCATTGGACTGTCCCTCAAGGGCCAATATTCTCCTCAACACAAACTAGATATCTGTAAATCACACTCGGGACTAAGGTGCATAAAAGCCTTGACAAACCTCCAGGACGTCCAATTATTTCGGGAATGGGCTGCCATACTGAGAGGGCGAGTCAATATGTGGATAGCCAATTAAGACCGCATGTCAAAAGACTACCGTCATACTTAAAAGACACCCTGGAGCTCCTTAAAGTCATCGAGGGTATGACGGTACCTCCTGGGGCCTACTTGGTGGCCATAGACATTGAGGCCTTGTATTCCAGCATTCCCCACTCCAGGGGGGTGGAGGTCATATCCACCTTCCTGGGGGAGGTGGACTGGAATGGTTGGCCTCTTAACAAGTTTATTTTGCAGCTATTACAGCACATACTTATGTGCAATTCCTTTGTCTTTAATGGTTCCTATTACCTCCAGGTGCAGGGGGTTGCGATGGGGACATCTTGTGCCCCATCGGGTGCCAACCTGTACCTGGGGGGATGGGAAAGACAATTGTTTTCCGACGACGCCTCGTCTGTGTATCTCCGCCATATTTTGTTATGGCGCAGGTACATAGACGACATTTTGGTCGTCTGGACAGGCACCATCAAGGAACTAACAGAATTTATGGCACATATTTCAAACAATGAATTCAATTTGAAATTCACAGTACAATCGGATGCACATAAGATCTCATTCTTGGATCTACAGCTATACATCAGCCCGGAGGGAATTATACACTCGTCCCTATACCGTAAAAGCACAGCAGGGAATACTATCCTGCATTACAGTAGTGCACATCCCCGTTCCCTGGTACGTAGCTTTCCTTACAGCCAATATCTTAGGCTGAGAAGGAACTGTACCAGGGACAGGGATTTTGAATCGGAAGCCAAGTCACTTTTTCTGCGGCTGCGTGAAAGACGATATAGCAAAAAAGTACTTAAGAAAGCATATCAAAGAGCAAAAGTACAGACTAGGGAAAATTTTATATTTCGAACTAGAAAACGTACTAATGAGGGTACTACTAAACTAATCACTACGTTTAGCACTCAACAACAGATGTTTAACCTTAATTATATAAATGGGTTTGTGAATACAATTGTTTTGTCAATGAATTGTTGATAAATTTTCTCCTCTGCTGGTTTCGTCGGCAGGTGGCGCTGCATTTTGTTTAAATTTCGGGACTGGATCGCAGGTCCCCCCTGGGGATTTGGGCTGAGCATTGCGGACGTCTGGGAACGAAGTAGGGCCTAAATTAGGACTCCCTACCGTCTCTATCCCCCCCAGGTGCAAATACACCTGGGGGAGGCGGCGCTGTGAGGTATCTCGCGTTGCGGCGGATGCGCTGTATCCGCCTGCATTGGGGACCCTGCGCATGCGCCGTCTTACAGACGCCGAGACGGAAGTGACGTCAGGAGAGCTTTACGGCTCTGTCACTTCCGCACTGACTGCCCTCAAATAGACCGGGGATGCAGCGAAGCATGGAGGCATGGAGGCCCCGCTGCTGCATATCCCCTGTCTGGTTTGAACTTGGTAAGTAGGACGTCAGGTTTTTTGCTTTTAAGCCGGCACATCACATACAGTGTCCCACTGCCATGGAGGCAGGGTTAGCGATTACCAATGTGTGGGGAGATCGCTGGATGACCACCTCTATACGGCGGGTGACTAACTTATATCTCCCCCAGGAAGAGCAATGTTGCATACTCCTGGGGGATATATGGTGATGACAGGCCTGGCAGTGTTTTTGTAATATGAGTGACGCTGCAGATACTATTCTTTGAGCACACGCATGTCTGATTTACAGATATCTAGTTCGTGTTGAGGAGAATATTGGCCCTTGAGGGACAGTCCAATGCCCATGCAGACCAAGGGGATGGACCTGGCACCACCTACCCGCAGGGGGAGATAGGGATCTGTCCCATGCAGACTAACTTATGCCGCGGCCTCCTGCTGGGATACCAATGGAGGAAGGGTGAGCACTAATACAAAATATAATATAATGTCAGTTTGTAATTTACTGATGTTGTATAAATATGTTATTGATATTTTATGCTTGATTAATAGACAACTACGAAAAGTGGAATACGTCCTGAAGAAGCAATAAATATTGCGAAATTATTCCACCTCCAACTATCTTCTATGCATCATTGAATGTATAGATATGTATATTGTATACTGGATACAACTTTGTTCATTATCTTTTAAGCATGTTTTTAAATATGCATTTAATAAAGAATTAATTTTTACTATGGTAGTCTGTGCTCACTTGGACCCAATACCAATCCATTAAAGTCCTAAATACATCTTTTTGATGATTTTGTTCACCTATTTTCCATTCGTCTGGTGGATCGGATCGGATGAACACGGACAGGCGGTCCATGTTCATCCGATTCTCCATAGAGGAGAATGGAGCTGTGACAGGACAGTCTCTGCACGCAGTGCAGAGACTGTCCTGTCATCTGCCGGCTCAGCGGGGATAAACGGATGGATCCCCACTGAGCAGCAGAGCCAGACAAAACGGGCTCCGCTAGTGTGAAAGGGGCCTTATTTGGAAATCTTCCCAACGTGATAACAGTTAGCAGTAAAAACAATATGTATATTGCTGCCTTTAAAGGGGCACTGCCATGAGAGATTAATAGAGGCTACCACTATATAATTGAGCCTAAACCATTAACCATAGTTTCCCTTCAAGCATTACCTATTGAAAAATACATTCTTTGTATATTTGTCCCAAAAAAATGTATGACAAAACATTATTTTAATGTTTTCCTTTATTAAAATAAAAAATAAAATCTTTATTCTACATGAAGATATAAATAGAAAATTCTGAGGGTGGAATACATTATTAAAATTAGCATTAAAATTGTGGGAATGGTATTATGTGGTAGACATTGTATTATTATGTTATTTTATTTAACTTTAAAAAAATGTATAATTTCTTACATGGCTTGACTTGTGTGGGTGTAGAAGTATGTGATGAATTTGTTAGAGTTATTGTTTATTCATTAAAACAACATGTCAAATGGCAGTGTCAATTTAGTTTGTAAATGTAATCTAAGTGTTGTGTGCATAATTTATTATATAAGAAGTAACTACAATGGCAAAATGCAAAAGGAACTTTAAAAAATATTATAGTTGCAACCTTCAAATTGCATCAGATAATGAATCTACCATGAAAATTTTACAAACTAGAAAACTTATGGGGCTTATTTATAGCTGATCGAATTGAACATTTACCATTTTGTTTTCAATTTTTTATGCTACCATAGTTTGTCTTAATTGAGTCCTTTATTTTATTTTCATTCACTACATTTGTCGCTTTTTTCATCTTTTTTTTTTTTTACAGTTTCATCATTTGGAATGCATTTAGACCATTTTTGTTGAACATGTTCTTAACTATAAGATTAACTATCACTTTATTTATTTACTTTTTCTACCTTTTTCACAAAAGTGAGTACACCCCTCACATTTTTGCAAATATTTTATTATATCTTTTCATGTGACAACACTGAAGAAATGACACTTAGTAGTAGTGAGTGTACAGCTTGTATAACAGTGTAAATTTGCTGCCCCTTCAAAATAACTCAACACACAGCAATTAAAGTCTAAATTGCTGGCAACAAAAGTGAGTACACCCCTAAGTGAAAATGTCCAAATTGGGCCCAATTAGCCATTTTACCTCCCAGTCTCATGTGACTTGTTAGTGTTACAAGGTCTCAGGTGTGAATGGGGAGCAGGTGTGTTAAATTTGGTGTTATCGCTCTCACTCTCTCATAGTCGTTACTGGAAGTTCAACATGGCAGAACTCTCTGAGGATCTGAAAAAAAGAATTGTTGCTCTACATAAAGATGGCCTAGGCTATAAGAAGATTGCCAACTAAAACTGAGCTGCAGTGCAGTGGTCAAGACCATACAGCGGTTCAACAGGGCAGGTTCAACTCAGAACAGACCTCACCATGGTCAACCAAAGAAGTTGAGTGCATGTGCTCAGCGTCCTATCCAGAGGTTGTCTTTGGGAAATAGACGTATGAGTGTTGCCAGCATTGCTGCAGAGGTTGAAAGGGTGGGGGGTCAGTCTGTCAGTGCTCAGTCCATACGTCGCACACCACACTGCATCAAATTGGTCTGCATGGCTGTAGTCCCAGAAGGAAGCCTCTTCTAAAGATGATGCACAAGAAAGCCTGCAAACAGTTTACTGAAGACAAGCAGACTAAGGATATGGATTACTGGAACCATGTCCTGTAGTCTGATGAGACCAAGATAAACTTATTTGGTTCAGATGGTGTCAAGCGTGTGTGGTGGCAACCAGGTGAGGAGTACAAAGACAAGTATGCCTTGACTACAGTCAAGCATGGTGGTGGGAGTGTCATGGTCTGGAGCTGCATGAGTGCTGCACTGGAACCATGAATGCAAACATGTACTGTGACATACTGAAGCAGAGCATGATCCCCTCCCTTCAGAGACTGGGCTGCAGGGCAGTATTCCAACATGATAACTACCCCAAGCACACCTCCAAGATGACCACTGCCTTGCTAAAGAATCTGAGGGTTAAGGTGATGGACTGGCCAAGCATGTCTCCAGACCTAAACCCTATTGAGCATCTGTGGGGCTTCCTCGAACGGAAGGTGGAGGAGCGCGAGGTCTCTAAAATCCACCAGCTCCGTGATGTCTTCATAGACGAGTGGAAGAGGACTCTAGTGGCAACCTTTGAAGCTTTGGTGAACTCACTGCCCAAGAGGGTTAAGACAGTGCTGGAAAATAATGGTGCACACAAAATATTGACACTTTGGGCCCAATTTGGACATTTTCACTTAGGGGTGTACTCACTTTTGTTGCCAGCAGTTTAGACATTAATATCTGTGTGTTGAGTTATTTTGAGGGGACAGCAAATTTACACTGTTATACAAGCTGTACACTCACTACTTTACATTGTAGCAAAGTGTCATTGCTTCAGTGTTTTTACATGGAAATATATAATAAAATATTTACAAAAATGTGAGAGGTGTACTCACTTTTGTGAGATACTGTATATACTTTATATATATATATATATATATATATATATATATATATATATATATATATATATATAGTATCTCGCAAAAGTGAATACACCCCTCATATTTTTGTAAATATTTTATTATATCTTTTCATGTGACAACACTGAAGAAATTACACTTTGCTACAATGTAAAGTAGTGAGTGTACCGCTTGTATAACAGTGTAAATTTGCTGTTCCCTCAAAATAACTCAACACACAGCCATTAATGTCTAAACCGCTGGCAACAAAAGTGAGTACACCCCTAAGTGAAAATGTCAAAATTGGGCCCAATTAGCCATTTTACCTCCCAGTGTCATGTGACTTGTTAGTGTTACAAGGTCTCAGGTGTGAATGGGGAGCAGGTGTGTTACATTTGGTGTTATCGCTCTCACTCTCTCATACTGGTCATTGGAAGTTCAACATGGCACCTCATGGCAAAGAACTCTCTGAGGATCTGAAAAAAAGAATGGTTGCTCTACATAATAATGGCCTAAGCTATAAGAAGATTGCCAAGACCCTGACACTGAGCTGCAGCACAGTGGCCAAGACCATACAGCAGTTTAAAAAGACAGGTTCCACTCAGAACAGGCCTTGCCATGGTCGACCAAAGAAGTTGAGTGCATGTGCTCAGCATTATTCTTTATCATTTCTTTGGGAAATAGATGTATGAGTGCTGCCAGCATTGCTGCAGAGGTTGGAGGGTTGGGGGTCAGCCTGTCCGTGCCAGACCATACGCCGCGCACTGCATCAAATTGGTCTGCATGGCTGTCGTCCCAGAAGGAAGCCTCTTCTAAAGATGATGCACAAGAAAGCCCACAAACAGTTGCTGAAGACACACAAACTAAGGACATGGATTACTGGAACCATGTCCTGTGGTCTGATGAGACCAAGATAAACTTATTTGGTTCAGATGGTGTCAAGTGTGTGTGGTGGTAACCAGGTGAGGAATACAAAGACAAGTGTGTCTTGCCTACAGTCAAGCATGGTGGTGGGAGTGTCATGGTCTGGGGCTGCATGAGTGCTGCCGGCACTGGGGAGCTACAGTTTATTGAGGGAACCATGAATGCCAACATGTACTGTGACATACTGAAGAAGAGCATGATCCCCTATCTTCAGAGACTGGGCCGCAGGGCAGTATTCCAAAATGATAATGACTCCAAACACACATCCAAGAGGACCACTGCTTTGCTAAAGAAGCTGAGGGTAAAAGTGATGGACTGGCCAAGCATGTCTCCAGACCTAAACCCTATTGAGCATCTGTGGGGCATCCTTAAACGGAAGGTGGAGGAGCACAAGGTCTCTAACATCCACCAGCTTCGTGATGTGGAAGAGGACGTCAGTGGCAACCTGGGAAGCTCTGGTGAACTCCATGCCCAAGAGGGTTAAGGCAGTGCTGCAAAATAATGGTGGCCACACAAAATATTGACACTTTGGCCCAATTTGGACATTTTCACTCACTTTTGTTGCCAGAGGTTTAGACATTAATGGCTGTGTGTTGAGTTATTTTGAGGGGACTGCAAATTTACACTGTTATACAAGCTGTACACTCACTACTTTACATTGTAGCAAAGTGTCATTTCTTCAGTGTTGTCACGTGAAAAGATATAATAAAATATTTACAAAAATTTGAGGGGTGTACTCACTTTTGTGAGATACTGTGTGTATATATATATATATATATATATATATATATTTATTCTAACACTTAAAATAGAACTAAACTCAAAAAGTGAAAATGTGAAAAATTGCTATGTTATAGGGAACATCTACAAATGTTAACTGCACCTTGTCTTGAATTCCTCTTAAAAAAAAGTGCATTTCCTGGTAAGTGGGGGCACCTAGGTACTCGTGAGCCTATAACCTCATAGCTGTATATCTGCAGTGTGAGATCTTAGTCAGTGTTGCCCAAGACTGTTAGCCTCCTGCGATTTGGAGAGAGAAAACATCACTGCTGTGCTGCTGACTTTTCTCATTGCTGGAGACTCTGGCACAAGGGAGCCAAACCCTGCCTCTATCAAGATGGCTGCCCTCACATTGCAGACACAGTGCTTGTCAGGTTTCTGTAGCAAGGAGACCAGATATTCTAGCTACACATGAAAATTGAGCCAAAACAAACAAGTATATATCAAAAAGTGAGATTTATTAACAGTGAACACAGCAATAAACAAAGACAGCAAACAGTGAACATAACAAGCCCCAGCAAACAAGAACCAAAACCCCACTGACAAATCCCTAAAGAACTAAACTTCTGACTAAGTGAAACTATATACAAAGTGCTGAAAATGGTAAGGAGATGCAGGGAAGCCAGGTAGCCGTGGACAACTGGCTACTAAGCAGGGAGCCAGCACAAGGCAGAGGAGGAAAGGAACCAGGAACGAGGCAGAGGGGTATAGGCTGGAACAGGATCTCTGGCAACAAGGAGGCGAACAGAATTGTGATGCGCTGAAGGGGAGGGAAGGGAGGAGCAGCCTTAAATGGCTACCTAATGGCTGAACCCAGGTGTGGCTGATTCTAACAGACTGCTGACTCTTGGGAGACTCCTGCTGGTGGACACTGAAACTACAGCACACAACCCAGAACAGCACAGTACCCCCAGCAGGTGAACTCAATCCTAACAGTGCAGAACAAGGCATGGTAATTCAATTATGGGGGGAAATAGCTGCAGGGAGGCCACAGGCAATACTGGCTGCCTCTGTCTTTTTTTTGGACACATCTTCTAGAGTTCAGTTCCTCTTTAATGTATATTAACAAAAGCCTTTACCTAACCACCTAAACATTTACAGAACTATTAGCTATTTAAAGACCTGTCATTTTCAGGAATCCTGGAGGAGTGAAGGGGGCAACTGGAAGTAGTCAGAACCACCTACCAACAAAATCAATGCTTTGCCCATGTACAGGAAAGCTGCCTGCTCATTTTTTTAATAGGTGCCACATGCTCGTTTAAATGTGGACCTCCCCTCATGTTTATAATTGTGACAAAATCTGGACACACTCACTGGTTATCTCTGCCAAGAAGCCGCTTCCCAAGCTCTGGTACATGAGACCTGTAAATCTGACTATTTACCCCAAGAACTAGGCAATACTAGTTTTGGAGTAAACCAAAATAAGAACTGTTTATTTTAATGAGAATACCAGCTTTTATGCACTTGAGAAGGACATTCCCCCCTCCTGATCAGATTACTCTAACAATACAACGTGTACATAGGAATATAATTACAACCGACATATACTATAAACATGACGTTAACTAGCCACCTGCATGACTCAGAGGTCTGACCTTCCAGGTCTAACTTGCCGTCTTCTAGCTCAGAAAGTACAATACACATTATCATAAGTATAAACACAGAACACCTTCACACAATAGCAGGAGCCCCCAGTAGTAGACGGACTGGCTCCTACATTGAAGACCATGGAATCCACATCCAAGCAATGCTTTG
Organism: Glandirana rugosa; assembly: GCA_018402905.1. Taxonomy (NCBI): domain Eukaryota; kingdom Metazoa; phylum Chordata; class Amphibia; order Anura; family Ranidae; genus Glandirana; species Glandirana rugosa. The sequence goes on from BLSH010328665.1 coordinate 71,553, forward strand.
ATTAATCAGGGATTGAAGACGGCATGGTGACAGTCTACAAGCTCATACAATCTTCCATCATTCTGATACAGTGGAATTAATGTATCATAGATTTCTTGAGTGATATTGTTGATAAATATTACTGTCCCATTTGAAGTAATCCAAACCACATTCTTATCATCCATTAAGTAGTTGTTCATTATTTGCTTGGTCACCCTGTGCCCCTAATAGACACAGGGTGACTTACACATAAGAGGGCATGGGGATGTGAAACAAAGGTTTCCCTTAACAAACCAGGGCCCAAAGTCAGTAGGCTAGCATTCAGACCCCTACAAAAGACTCTGTCCCAGGCAAGTCTATCACAGTACTCATATTCCTTTCTCTCTCTCCTGCCACTGTTAAGGGTCTGGGAGTTAAGGAATGTCCTGGATAAACTGTAAGTTTGTATGTAGGTACCTATTTTTTATATGTTACTTTATTTATTTTTTACAATGAACTTTATTTCTATCCCATTTGGGGGGGTGGGGCAACAATAGCACCCTTCAACAGCCTACTGTTCTCCCTATTCTCCCTATCCCTGCCTTCCACTGAAGCAGATGGGGCATTGATTGTGCTCCATTAGCTTTTTCACTGGCCATAGCACAAAAGAATAGTGACAAACCCAGAAGTGGCAAAAAAGGTTGCATCTGTGTTCATTCACTGGGAGATCAGCAAAGGATATTCACTGCTCTCCCTCCGTTTTGCTCACTGACATCTGTCATGCTGGTTCTAGGTCTGCAGATGAGACAATGGAGCCCAGGATACATGGCAGATGCAGTGAGAAATGGGGGCAGTACCTTCAGCTGGCTGTCAAAGTGATTGGGTGGCTTTATAGACACCTGAAAACCCATCACCTGCTCTACAAATTTGAACACTATAGCAGCCGGGACTGTGTTTAAAATCCCCTGTCTACCAGCCACCATTTTAAATGGTGCTGGAAGACAAGTGGTTAAAGTGGACTTGAACTCAAACATTTTCTCTATTATAGAGAGCTTTTAGAAATGCTAATTGTACCTATGCAGCACCTTGAAAAAAAAAACTTTTTTCTCGATTTCCTCCAGAGAAATAGCAGAACAGATCCTGGTATGTAAGTGTGCATAGGAACTTCTGTGCCTATAGCGTCATAGCTGTATATCTGTAGTGTGAGATCTAAGGCACTGCTGCCCCTGACCATTATTCTAAACAGGTCTAGAGCAAGAATTGGCAGTGCTTTTACTGTAATCCATGCTGTTCATCGTGCTAGAGGCTCTGAGATGTGGAAGCAAAGCTCTGCTTCCACCAAACTGGCCGTCTCTGTACAGAGACACTGCAAAACATGGCATGGTACAACAGTAACAGGAGAAATATCATCTGGTAGGAGAAAACAGGCAAAAGTAGTTACTGATTCTTTATACTCGTATCTCTTATTCTCTTTATTCTTTTTTTTTTAGGGCACAGCATCTAGAGTTTAGTTCCTATTTAAAGGTCATATAATCATGATGTTCTAAAGTTCATCATCACCAGATTGCAGATGTTGTCACCTGATTTCACAAATCACACTAAATTATTTTAAATGGGAATCACATAACGGAACTACATTCATGCTGTTCTGAAGGACATTTACATCACTAATGCATTCCGACATGGAGGTGGTCACTTCAGCTAGCAGTAAAAGCTGAAATCAAGAACCTGATTGCCTGCTACAGCAACAAATGCAGCTTCTGTATGCGGCTTTTTAACACAATAAGTCCAATGCTTTTTGAATTCGGATTTTTGTACCATGTTGTACTATGCAAAACCCTTTGTTTGAATGAGCTGAGTTCGATCTCATATAACTTAAGCTTCCATAAAGCCACGCAGAAAAATACAATCAAATATACATTCAAAATTTCAATGGCATTACTACGGTTCAAGAATGTAGCTTGCAACACTCAAGAACATGAACATTTTTTATTCAATTGCTTTCAACAGAAAATACATTTTAGGTGCATTTGAAATGATTTTACCATACCTTTTCATTTTAATTGACAATGACTTTATTTATAAAACCTCTCGCAAATGATAAATAATTCAGTCAGAATTATCATTTAAGCTACATGCTGAAGATGAACTCCAGGCAGACCTAAAAGCCTACAATTTATTTAAGTTAACTGTTCCAAGGGTAGCAACAGCACTCTATGCTTGAAGTAAATGGTGCTCACCCACAAAGAAATCCATATAAATATGGATATATATTGAGGCACTTATGGGTCTTGCAGAGGAGGAAGATAAAAAAAAACAGCAGTGTTTTTATTGTCAACATTTTGATGAATCTCAGTCCATCTTTCTCAAGACACTACAACATGGAAGAGAACATATTTATAAACTCTAAACCCCCACCCACCAACAACACCCCCTAGTGATGACCCCACACAGTGCAAGGGTTAAAAGACACATGCAGGTTAGAGGTCAAAGATCAAGATCACACAAGGAGAAATCACAATAGTTCATCAAAAAGCAACATTTACAAAATCCTAGCTTAAAGTGAATGTAAATGATCACCTTGTAAAACAGCCCATTCAGTTTAATATATAAATGAAATGAAAAGTATTTTTGTATATAAAAAAAAATATATAAATACCTTTTCCCCTTGTTCATAAGTGATCACATCCCCTCTGTCCTCGGGGGACGGGGGGACGGGGGCGGAGCAGCAGTACACTGAGCTTCCCAGTGAATGGCTGTGCAGCAGAGGCCTGTCAGGACAAGTCTGATCCATGGAGGAGAGCAGGCTGAGTTCCCAGCATAGCTACAGAACTGACCACGGTGTGCTCTCATGCCTAGTGTAGTCAGTTTTATAGGAAAGCAAGGGGACTAGCAAGGACACCAGGGATTTCACACAAAGGACGCAATACAAAGAGAACAGGATACTTTATCAAACAAGTACATAGTACAGCAGGCACATGTCAGGAATATGAAGTGTTGGCAGGGCCGGCCCTACCATGGGTCCCAGGCGGCACTTTAGGAGGAGCAGCACTCAGCCTGACTAGCAACACGGGCATTCTGACTGCCCATACCTGAGCATGCTGTCATCACTGCACAGTGCACTGTCAGCGGCCGCCACTGCCTTGCATCATGCTCGCTAAGTAACTGCTGCGGCTGCCTCTGTCACTGTAGTCAGCTCAGCACTGTGCCGGGCGGGGCTAGGGAGTGGAGCAGGGGTGGTGGACCGTGGAGGCGCGCTTACTCCGCTGACTCCATCGTGACTGTCATCATTGCGCTGGGCGGCAGGGAGGGCCACCACTGCACAGTGCACCGCCGCTGCCTCGCATAATGCCCGCTCAATAGCTTCTGGGGCTGCCTCTGTCACTGTGACTGTAGTCAGCACTGTGCGGCTGTGCTGGGCAGGACTCGGGAGCGGAGCGGGGGTGGAACATGGACTGGAGCTGCGCGCTTACTCCGCTGACTCCATCGAAGTGGAAGTGGAACACAGCAGAACAGGCAGGCGGCAGGCCGCAGAGCAGTCCGCAGTCTTTAGTCACTGGCAGTACCCAATCGACAGCCACCGCCGGTCTACCATAGGCACAGCACCATCGCTGAGGAGCTGCCTAGCCCTCTACCTGTCAGGAGAGAGGAGGTGAGGATCATCACACGTCAACTGCACTTTCTGCAGCCAGTCACACTTCCGAGTGTACAGTAAACTGTACATGTGCACTCACACACGACACAGGAACTTGCCAAGGTGCCCAGTCAGCCAGAAAGCCTTGATTAAAGTGTGGCATTGTGTCATTGTGGGCAGTGGACCGTGGGGAGATTTTGATCTTAGATCATGGCCCAGTGTATTAGTATACATATATATATATGTATAGCTACATATTATACATACTAATACACTATATATACATATGTATGTGTACATTTCAGTGATTATCTTTGACCTATAGGGAAATTGATGTAAATTATAGCATCTGTGCTGAACACATTTAGCATGTATATATATGTTTTCCTTTAGCGCCAGCCCATTTCAATATCTACATTGTGCTAATGTATTAAGAAGCTGCTGGTTGTTAAAGCGGTTGTATCCCCTAATTTTTGATTTTTACCTACAGGTAAGCCTATAATAAGGCTTACCTGTAGGTAAATTAATATCTCCTAAACCTGTGCGGTTTAGGAGATATTCACCCTGCATGCAGCCACTGACATCACGGCAAAGGCCCAGCACATAGCGCTGGACCTTGCTGGAAACATGTGCTCCAGCACCGATGTGCGGGAGTGACGTCTCAGGGGATCCTTCTAGGTTCGCAACTTCGGCGCTGTGAGCGGCTGGAGCCACGAACCCCCAAAGAAAATGTCAGCTCCCTCTGCAGAGACCGAGCGGCCCTGTCCGTAAGTAAGTAGGTAAGTATATCATAATGAGCTAATATGCGGTGCATACTAGCTCATTATGCCTTTTCCTTACAAGTGTTTTTAGTTTTTTTTGGGGGGGGGCAGCATTGCATTCTTGGACCCAGGCAGCACAATGTCTTGGGCCAGCCCTGAGTGTTGGGATATCCAACGCTTTAAATCATACATCATATGTAATAAATAAACATTCACAAGATGGCCACCAAAGCACATGGCAAACAACAGGCAGGCATGGACGACCCCTAATTAGTACCATGAAAAAATAATAAATTAACAAGTTATGTGCTAGGACAACATAGCAACAAATTAACTATGATCAGATAGCTTTTTGATGAACTATTGTGATTTGCTTCTTGTGTGATCTTCCTTTGATCTCTATCCTGCATGTGTATTTTAACCCTTGCACTGTGTGAGGTCCCCACTCGCAGGTGTTGTTGTGGGTTGGGCTTTGGGTTTATAAGTATGTTCACTTTCATGTTGTAGTGTCTTGAAAAAGATGGGCTGAGCTTCAGAGCTTCATCACTGCTGATTTTTATCTTCCTCCTCTGCAAGACCCTCTAAACCAGTTTTGGATTTATTTCAGTTATGTATCCTTAAGCTCTTTAAGATAGAAAACCAGCCAAACCTTTTTTTTTAAACTTTCAATCGAGTGTAGAATGGTTAGAACTGTTGTCAGGTTTTTAATGATCTGTGAGATTTAAAGCGGCATTAACCACTTGACCACTGGGCACTTAAACCCCCTTCCTAACCAGACCAATTTTTAGCTTTCAGCACTCATACATTTTGAATGACAATTACTTAGTCATGCAACACTGTACCCATACAAAATGTTCGTCCTTTTTCACACAAATAGAGCTTTCTTTTGGTGGTATTTAATCACCACTGAGTTTTTTATTTTTTGCACTATAAATGAAAAACCCCCGAAAATGTTGTTAAAAATGCATTTTTCTTAATTTCTGTTATAAATTTAGCAAATTAGTTATTTTTCTTCATACATTTTTGCCAAAATTTATACTGCTACATATCTTTAGTTAAAATAACCCAAATCAGTGTATATTATTTGTTTTTTGTGAAAGTTATAGAGTCTACAAGCTATAGTGGCAATCATTGAAAATTGATCACAGCTGATGTACTGACAGCCTATCTGATTCCTTGATACACTAAGGCTGGGTTCACACTTGTCCAACAAACGGACCGACATTGTGAGCACAAGTCACATGACATCACCAAATCAATGTTTCCCTATGAAAGCCGTGTTAACTCGTCTGACACAAGTCAGCCCGACTTTGAAAAAGGTTCCTGTACTACTTTGATCCGACTTTAGTCCTACTTCAGCCCATTGAATATCATTGAAGTAGGATCAAAGTCGGATCCTTTTTCTAACCATCCGACTTGTGACATCAGACTTGGTGTTTACAGCAGAAGTAAAAGGAATTTATCTCCCACTGGGATTCTTTTGATTGGTCAAAGGACAAGTCACTATCTCAAAGTTGGAGCAAAATCTTATCTTGTTCATTCAAGTCGGATGGAAGTATGACCAAAGTAGGACCGAAGTAGGACCGATGTTGTAGGGCAAAGTAGGATCAAAAGTCTTACCGTTTTTGTGTCGGATAGTGTGAACCCAGCCTAACAAGCCAGGAAAGTACAAATAACCGCTTAATTAACCCTTTTTGGAAAGTAGACATTGCAAGGTATTTAGTAAGAAGTATGGTTAGTTTTCTGAAGTTGTTATTTTGTCCCACAATTCTTTGCAAAATGAAGATTTTGTTCACAAAATGGTCATGTTAACAGGCTATTTCTCTCACATGGCATGTGCATACCACAAATTACACACCAAAATACATTCTGCTACTACTTCTGAGTATGGCGATACTATATGTTTGAGACCTTTACACAGCCTGGCCACATACAGAGGTCCAACATTGAAGTAAGACCTTCAGGCATTCTAGGAGCATAAATTACACATTTCTGAACCACCTATTACACTTTTGACTGCCATGGAGCACCAGTAAAATGGAAGCGCCCACAAAAGACCCCAATTTGGAAAGCTAACAACCCAACTTATAATCTATGAGGCATAATGAGTCATTTGAAGGGTTAATTTTTTTCCATAAGTTTTTGGAAAATGTGGGGAAAAAATGAAAACGCATTTTTTTTACACAAGGTTGTCATTTTATAAAATATTTCCAACACACAGCACTTACATAGCAAAAATGACAACTCAAAATACATTCTGCTACACCTTCTGAGTATGGTGATACCAAATATATGAGACTTTTCGGCCCCTTTCACACACACGGACCGTTTGTCCGTTTTTCATCCATCCGTTGACGGATGAAAAACGGACATTAATGCAACTCTATGGAAAAACTGATGGCAACTGATGATCAGCTATTTTCATCAGTTTTCATCCGCTTCCGTCAGCATCCGTTTTTTTGAACGGATGAAAGTCCTATTTTTCATCTGTCAAAAAAACGGATCGGACGAAAAACGGATGTAACCTGACGAACGGTCAGTTTTTCATCTGTTTTTGCATTGGTAGTGAATGTAAAAAAAAACTGATGAAAAACTGATGACCACTGATGAAAAACTGATGAAAAAAAACGGATGAAAAAACGGATGAAAAACGGATGAACTGATGAACGGTCCGTGTGTGTGAAAGGGGCCTTACACAGCTTGGCCACATACAGAGGCTCAACATTGAAGTAGCACCTTCAGGTGTTCCAGGAGCATAAATTACACATCTCATTTCTCAACCACCTATTACACTTTTGAAGGCCCTGTAGCACCAGGACATTGGAAACGCCCACAAAATGACCACATTTTGGAAAGCTAACACCCTAACGTATAATCTGTGAGGCATAGTGAGTCTTTTGAAATGCTATTTTTTTTCCAGAAGTTTTTGGAAAATGTGGAAAAAAATGAAAATGCATTTTTTTACACAAAGTTGTCCATTTATAAGATTTTTCCAACACATAGCATATACATAGCAAAAATAACACCCCAAAATACAATCTGCTACTCCTCCTGAGTATGGCGATATCAAATGTGTGAGGCTTTTACACAGCCTGGCCACATACAGAGGCCCAACATTGAAGTAGCACCTTTAGGCATTCTAGGAGCATAAATTACGCATCTCATTTCTCAAGCACCTATTACACTTTTGAAGACCCTGGAGCACCAGGACAATGGAAACGCCCACAAAATGACGCCATTTTGGAAAGCTAACTCCCTAACATATAATATATGAGGCATAGTGAATCTTTTGAACAGATAATTTTTTTCCAGTTGTTTTTGGAAAATGTGGAAAAAAATGAAAACCCTATTTTTTTTACACAAAGTTGTCCATTTATAAGATATATTCAACATATAGCATGTACATAGCAAAAATGACACCCAAAAATAAGTTCTGCTACTCCTCCTCAGTATGGTAATACCACACGTGTGAGACTTTTACACAGCCTGGCCACATACAGAGGCCCAACATTAAAGTAGCACCTTCAGGCATTCTAGGAGCATAAATTACACATCTAATTTCTCAACCACCTATTACACTTTTGAAGGCCCTGGATCACCAGGACAATGGAAACACCCACAAAATGATACCATTTTGCAAAGCTAACACCCTAACATATAATCTATGAGGATTATAGAGTCTTTTGAACAGTTCATTTTTTTCCAGAAGTTTTTGGAAAATGTGGGAAAAAATGAAAATGCATTTTTTTTACACAAAGTTGTCCATTTAAGAAAAATATTTCCAACACACAGCACCTACATAGCAAAAATGACAACTCAAAATACATTCTGCTACTCCTTCTGAGTATGGAGACACCAAATATATGAGACTTTTACACAGCTTGGCCACATACAGAGGCCCAACATTGAAGTAGCACCTTCAGGCGTTCTAGGAGCATAAATTACACATCTAATTTCTCAACCACTTATTACAGTTTTGAAGGCCCTGGAGCACCAGGACAATGGAAACGTCTGCAAAATGACACCATTTTGGAAAGCTTATACCCAAACCTATAATCTATGAGGCATAGAGAGTCTTTTGAACGGATCATTTTTTACCAGAAGTTTTTGGAAAATGTGGACAATAAATTAAAACGCATTTTTTTAAACACAAGGTTGTCCATTTCTAAAAAATTTCCAACACACAGCACTTACATAGCAAAAATGACAACCCAAAATACATTCTGCTACTCCTCCTGAGTATGGCGATACCACATGTGTGAGACTTTTACACAGCCTGGCCACATACAGAGGCCCAACATTGAAGTAGCACCTTCAGGCATTCTAGGAAATAAATTACACATCTCATTTCTCAACCACCTACTACACTTTTGAAGGCCCAGGAGCACCAGGACAATGGAAATGCCCGCAAAATTACCCCATTTTGGAAATCTGACACCCTAACATATAATCTATGAGGCATAGTGAGTCTTTTGAATGGATCATTTTTTTACAGAAGTTTTTGTAAAATGTGGGGAAAAAAATGAAAACGCATTTTTTTTACACAAAGTTGTCCATTTATAAGATATTTCCGACACATAGAATGTACCTAGCAAAGATGACACCCCGAAATACATTCTGCTACGCCTCCTGAGTATGGCAATACCACATGTGTGAGACTTTTACACAGCCTGGCCACATACAGAGTCCCAACATTGAAGTAGCACCTTCAGGCATTCTGGGAGCATAAATTTCACATCTCATTTCACAACCACCTATTACACTTTTGAAGGCCCTGGAGCACCAAGACAATGTAAACCCCCACAAAATGACCCCAGTTTGGAAAGCTAACACCCTAACATATAATCCATGGGGCATGATGAGTCTTTGAACGGTTCATTCTTTTCCAGAAGTTGTTGTAATATGTGGAAAAAAGTTAAAAGGTATTTTTTTTACACAAAGTTGTGCGCTTATAAGATTTTTCCAGCACATAGCTTGTACATAGCAAAAATGACACCCCAAAATACATTCTGCAATGCCTCTTGAGCATGGTGCTATCAAATGTGTGAGACTTTTACACAGCCTGGGCACGTACAGAGGCCCAACATTGAAGTAGCACCTTCAGGCATTCTAGGAGCATAAATTACACATCTAATTTATCAACCACCTATTACACTTTTGAAGGCCCTGGAGCACCAGGACAATGGAAACGCCCACAAAATGAAGCCATTTTGGAAAGCTAACACGCCAACGTATGATCTGTGAGTAATAATGAGTCTTCTGAACAGTCCATTTTTTAACAGAAATTTTTGTAAAATATGGAAAAAAAATTAAACCACTTTTTTTTTACACAAACTTGTCCATTTATCAGATATTTCCAACACACAGCACATACATAGTGCAAATGACACCCCAAAGTACATTCTGCTACTCATTCTGAGTATGGCAATACCACATGTGTGAGACTTTTACACAGCCTGTCCACATACAGAGGCCCAAAATTGAAGTAGCACCTTCAGGCATTCTAGGAGCATAAATTACACCTCTCATTTCAGTACCACCTATTACACTTTTGAAGGCCCTGGAGCACCAGGACAATGGAAACACCCACAAAATGATGCTATTTTGGAAAGATAACACCCCAACGTATAATCTATGAGGAATGATGCGTCTTTTGAATAGTTTGTTTTTTAGCAAAAGTTTTTGTAAAATGTGGAAAAAAATTAAAACGCATTTTTTTTACACAAAGTTGTCCATTTATAAGATTTTCCAACACATAGCATGTAAATAGCACAAATGACACCCCAAAATACATTCTGCTACTCCTCTTGAGTATGGCAATACCACATGTGTGAGACTTTTACACAGCCTGGCCACATACAGAGGCCCAACATTGAAGTAGCACCTTCAGGCGTTCTAGGAGCATAAATTACACCTCTCATTTTTCAAGCACCTATTACAGTTTTGAAGGCTCTGGAGCACCAGGACAGTAGAAACGCCCACAAAATGACCCCATTTTGGAAAGCTAACACCCAAATGTATATTCTAAGAGTAATGATGAGTCTTTTGAATGGTTCATTTTTTTCCCAGAAGTTTTTGAAAAATATGGAAAAAGAAAGAAAACACATTTTTTTTGCACACCGTTGCCCATTTGTAAGATATTTCCAACACATAGCATGAACATAGCAAAAATGACACCCCAAAATACATTCTGCTACTCGTTCTGAGTATGGCAATACCACATGTGTGAGATTTTTACACAGCCTGGCCACATACAGAGGCCCAACATTGAAGTAGCACCTTCAGGCGTTCTAGGAGCATAAATTACACATCTCATTTCTCAACCACCTATAACAATTTTGAAGGCTTTTTTTTAGGCACAAAAATGGCTGTAACAAAGTCCTGGAAAGCCCTAGAGGGCTGCAAAAGGAAGTAAAATGGGGGTAAGGGTAGGGCAAATACCCTACAAAACAATGGGGACAGGGAAATAACTTTAAATATTTTTAAAAAAATAAAAACATAAAAAAAGCAAAAATGGAGGTGAATGTGGATCATCTTCAAACTGTGTCTGAAAAGTATTAATTAACGGTAGAAGCCATATAACTGTTCTAAAATCATCTTCAAACTAGGGCAAGTGCCCTACAAATAAATGGGGATAGGGAAAATAAATTAAAATCAAGTAAAAAAATGGGAAGGGGGGTGGATGTGGAGTAGGAGCCTAGAGGTTGACTAGGCCGTGACCGTGGCAGTGTAGGTGGAAGTGGCGGTGGTAGAGGAGTAGGAAGAGGTAGCCAACATGGTTTTTTTTTTTGTATTGAGGCCTATTCAAAAAAAGAAGTATATGAATGGCTGTGTGAGTCCGGTCTAAATGTTTATTCTGCAC
>BLSH010328665.1:85180-97374 GCA_018402905.1 Glandirana rugosa
ACACATTTACAGAGTGTGTACACCATAACGGTATGAGTCCTCCGCATCGTCTTACATAAAACACCACAGCAAAAACGATACATGTACGATACACAACCTTTATAGAATATTTAACTGTTAAAACACATTTTTTACGCCAAAGTAAAAAAAAGGTGTGAAATCTTTTTGAGGACCTTTTTTTACTTGGCAAGTTTTCTGAGTAATAGTGAGTATCTAATATCCTACCCCACATTAACAAGTTTTTAGTAGAGGATCAAGTTTCCCCAAAGGTCCACAACGAATCTCCCTGTCTAAGAACAAGGTTTGGGTAAATGATTTTTGAAAAATAATGTGTCACTTACAGCAACAGCTGGCCCTATAGGAGTAGGCAATGGGTTTGGAACAAGAATCTGTCCCTCTAAGCAACACCTGGAAACCCCTTTGAACTAGGAGATGATTTTTGAACAATTACACCCCATCCTATAATCTATGAGTGATAATGAGTCTTTTGAACGGTTCATTTTTTTCCAGGAGTTTTTCTAAAGTGTGGAAAAAAAATGAAACCGCATTTTTTACACAAAATTGTCAATTTATAAGATATTTCCAACACATAGCATGTACATAGCAAAAACGACACCACAAAATACATTCTGCTACGCCTCCTGAGTATGGCAATACCACATGTGTGAGACATTTACACAGCCTGGCCACATACAGAGGCTCAACATTGAAGTAGCACCTTCAGGCTTTCTAGGAGCATAAATTACACATCTCATTTCTCAACTACCTATAACACTTTTGAAGGTCCTGGAGCACCAGGACAATGGAAACGCCCACAAAATTACCCCATTTTGGAAAGCTAACACCCCATCGTATAATCTATGAGTTATAATGAGTCTTTTGAACGGTTTATTTTTTTCCAGAAGTTTTTGGAAAATATGGAAAAAAATGAAAAACGCTTTTTTTTTTACACAAAGTTGTCCATTTATCAGATATTTCCAACACACAGCACGTACATAGCAAAAATTATACCCCAAAATACATTCTGCTATTCATTCTGAGTATTGCTATATCACATGTGTGAGACTTTTACACAGCCTGGTCACATACATAGGCCCAAAATTGAAGTAGCACCTTCAGGCATTCTAGGAGCATAGATTACACATCTCATTTCTCAACCACCTATTACACTTTTCAAGGCCCTGGAGCACCAGGACATTGGAAATGCCCGCAAAATGACCCCATTTTGGAAAGCTAACACTTCATTGTATAATCTATGAGTTATAGTGAGTCTTTGGAACTGTTCATTTCTTTCCAGAAGTTTTTGTAAAATGTGGGAAAAAAATGAAAACGCATTTTTTTACACAAAGTTGTCCATTTATAAGATATTTCCAACACATAGCATGTACATAGCAAAAATGACACCCCAAAATACATTTCGCTATGCTTCCTGAGTATGGCAATACCACGTGTGAGACTTTTACACAGCCTGACCACATACAGAGGCCCAACATTGTGGTAGCACCTTCAGGCATTCTAGAAGCATGAATTACACATCTCATTTCTCAACCACCTTTAACAATTTTGATGGCCCAGGCGCACCAGGACAATGGAAGCGCCTACAAAATGACCCCATTTTGGAAAGCTAACACCCCAACATATAATCTATGAGTCATGATTATTCTTTTGAGTGTTTCATTTTTTCCAGAATTTTTGGAAAATATGGAAAAAAAATGAAAACGCCCATAAAATAACCCCATTTTGGAAAGATAACACCGAATGTAAAATGTATGAGTTATAATGAGTCTTTTGAACAGTTCATTTTTTCCAGAAGTTTTTGTAAAATGTGAGAAAAAAATTAAAATGCATTTTTTTTTTACACAAAGTTGTCCATTTATCAGATATTTCCAACACACAGCACATACATAGTAAAAATGTCACCCCAAAATACATTCTACTCTACTCATACTCTACAACTACTCATTTTGAGTATTGTGATACCACATGTGTGAGACTTTTACACAGCCTGGCCACATACAGAGGCCCAACATTTAAGTAGCACCTTCAGGTGTTCTAAGAGCATAAATTACACATCTCATTTCACAACCACCTATTACACTTTTAAAGGTCTTGGAGCACCAGGACAATGGAAATGCCCACAAAATGACCCCAGTTTGGAAAGCTAACGCCCAAACGTATAATCTATGAGTAATAATGAGGTTTTGAACGGTTCATTTTTTTCCAGAAGTTTTTGGAAAATATGGAAATAAATGAAAAACGCTTTTTTTTTACACAAAGTTGTCCATTTATCGGATATTTCCAACACACTGCACGTACATAGCAAAAATGACACCCCAAAATACATTCTGCTATTCATTCTTAGTATTGCGATACCCCATTTTGGAAAGCTAACACCCCAATGTAAAATGTATGAGTTATAATGAGTCTCTTGAACAGTTCATTTTATTCCAGAAGTTTTTATAAAATGTGAGAAAAAAATGAAAATGCAATTGTTTTTACACAAAGTTGTCCATTTATCAGATATTTCCAACACACAGCACATACATAGTAAAAATGTCACCCCAAAATACATTCTACTCTACTCATACTCTACAACTACTCATTTTGAGTATTGTGATACCACATGTGTGAGACTTTTACACAGCCTGGCCACATACAGAGGCCCAACATTTAAGTAGCACCTTCAGGTGTTCTAAGAGCATAAATTACACATCTCATTTCACAACCACCTATTACACTTTTAAAGGTCTTGGAGCACCAGGACAATGGAAATGCCCACAAAATGACCCCAGTTTGGAAAGCTAACGCCCAAACGTATAATCTATGAGTAATAATGAGGTTTTGAACGGTTCATTTTTTTCCAGAAGTTTTTGGAAAATATGGAAATAAATGAAAAACGCTTTTTTTTTACACAAAGTTGTCCATTTATCGGATATTTCCAACACACTGCACGTACATAGCAAAAATGACACCCCAAAATACATTCTGCTATTCATTCTTAGTATTGCGATACCCCATTTTGGAAAGCTAACACCCCAATGTAAAATGTATGAGTTATAATGAGTCTCTTGAACAGTTCATTTTATTCCAGAAGTTTTTATAAAATGTGAGAAAAAAATGAAAATGCAATTGTTTTTACACAAAGTTGTCCATTTATCAGATATTTCCAACACACAGCACATACATAGTAAAAATGTCACCCCAAAATACATTCTACTCTACTCATACTCTACAACTACTCATTTTGAGTATTGTGATACCACATGTGTGAGACTTTTACACAGCCTGGCCACATACAGTTCATTTTATTCCAGAAGTTTTTATAAAATGTGAGAAAAAAATGAAAATGCAATTTTTTTTACACAAAGTTGTCCATTTATAAGATATTTCCAACACATAGCATTTCCATAGCAAAAATGACACCCCAAAATACATTCTGCTACTCCTCTTGAGTATGGTGATACCACATGTGTGAGACTTTTACACAACCTGGCTACATACAAAATCCCAACATAGAAGTAGCACCTTCAGGCACTCTAGGAGCATAAATTACACATCTCATTTCTCAACCACCCATTACACTTTTGAAGGTCCTGGAGCACCAAGACAATGTACACACCCACAAAATGACCCCATTTTGGAAAGCTAACACCCCAACGTACAATCTACGAGTCTTTTGAATGGTTCATTTTTTTACAGAAGTTTTTGGAACGTATGGAAAAAAAATGAAAACACATTCTTTTTACTTTTTATTTGTCCATTTATAAAATATCTCCAACACACAGCATGTACATAGCAAAAATGACACCCCAAAATACATTCTGCTACTCCTTCTGAGTATGGCGATACCAAATGTGTGAGGCTTTTACACAGCCTGGCCACATACAGAGGCCCAACATTGAAATAGCACCTTCAGCACCTTTGAAATAGCACCTTCAGATGTTCTAGGAGCATATACCACATGTGTGAGACTTTTACACAGCCTGGCCACATGCAGAGGCCCAACATTGAAGTAGCACCTTCAGAGGTTCTAGGAGCATAAATTACTCATCTCATTTCTCAACCACCTATTACACTTTTGAAGGCCCTTGAGCACCAGGACATTGGAAACACCCACAAAATGACCCAATTTTGGAAAGAAAACACCCCATATAATCTATGAGGCATAATGAGTCTTTGAAATAGCACCTTTAGGCGTTCCAGGAGCATATTCCACATGTGTGAGATTTTTAGACAGCCTGGCCACATGCAGAGGCCCAACATTGAAGTAGCACCTTCAGGCCTTCTAGGAGCAGAAATTACACATCTCATTTCTCAACCACCTATTACACTTTTGAAGGCCCTTGAGCACCAGGACATTGGAAACGCCCAGAAAATTACCCCATTTTGGGAAGAAAACACCCCATATAATTTATGAGTCATAATGAGTCTTTTCATTTTTTCCAGAAGTTTTTGGAAAATGTTGGAAAAAAATGAAAACGTGTTTTTTTACACAAATTGTTCATTTATAAAACATTTCCTTCATACAGCATGTACATAGCAAAAATTACACCCCAAAATACATTCTGCTACTCCTCTTGAGTATGGTGATACCACATGTGTGAGACTTTTACACAGCCTGGCTACATACAAAGGCCCAACATAGATGTAGCACCTTCAGGCATTCTAGGAGCATAAATTACACATCTCATTTCTCAACCACCTATTACACTTTTGAAGGCCCTGGAGCACCAGGACAACGGAAAGCCCACACAGTGACCCCATTTTGGAAAGCTAACACCCCGACGTATAATCTATGAGGCATAATGAGTCTTTTGAATGGTTCATTTTTTCCAGAAGTTTTTGGAACATATGGAAAAAAATTGAAAACGTATTCTTTTTACTCAAATTTGTCCATTTATAAAATATTTCCAACACACAGCATGTAAATAGCAAAAATGACACCCCAAAATACATTCTGCTACTCCTTCTGAGTATGGTGATACCAAATGTGTGAGACTTTTACACAGCCTGGCCACATACAGAGGTCCAACATTGAAATAGCACCTTCAGCACCTTTGAAATAGCACCTTCAGGCGTTCTAGGAGCATATACCACGTGTGAGACTTTTACACAGCCTGGCCACATGCAGAGGCCCAACATTGAAGTAGCACTTTCAGGCGTTCTAGGAGCATAAATTACACATCTCATTTCTCAACCACCTATTACACTTTTGAAGGCCCTTGAACACCAGGACAATTGGAAATGCCCACAAAATGACCCAATTTTGGAAAGAAAACACCCCATATAATCTATGAGGCATAATGAGTCTTTTGAACAATTGATTTTTTCCAGAAGTTTTTTGGAAAATGTGGCAAAAAAAGGAAATTCATTTATAAAATATTTCCAACAGACAGCATGTACATAGCAGAAATGACACCCCAAAATACATTCTGCTACTTCTCATGAGTATGGCGATGCCACATGTGTGAGACTAACACAGCCTGGCCACATACAGAGGCCCAACATCCAAGGAGCACCATCAGGTGTTCTAGGGACATAAATTATGCATCTAATTTCCTGACAACCACATTTTTGAAAGCCCTTCATATTTCTAACATATAGCATGTACTGTACATACCAAGAATTGAACCCCAAAATACATTCTGCTGAGTAAAGGGTAAACAAAAGGTTACCTGTGGTTTTAGTAGTGCAGTTGTCCATAGGAAGAGAGCCCTGATCCAGGCAGCAGGCAGGGACGTGGTCAGTGACAGCGAACTGAATTGTCCAGGCAGCAGGGAAGAATATTGTCCATAGTCAGTACAGGCAGGGATACTGTTCATATGCAGTCCATGGTCAGTGCAGTTGGAGATATTGCCAGCAGTGCCAAAATATTGGTCCTGGTAGTAGGCAGGAACATGGTCCATAGTATGGGTAGCAGGCCAAGAAAGAATGGGGACAGGAGTAGAGGCTTCTCCCACCCAAATCTCTTTGAAGCCTTTGAGTCTCCAGACCCTAATCCGGGAATGGGAAAACGAAAAATTTAGTTTTCTTCATCCAGAAAAACAATTCTGGAGCCCCTCACATATGTGAGACCCCTGTGTGTGAATCCCACTACTCCAACAGCAGGGTAAAAGATCAGTCCAAGAGGCAGGCAAAAAACGTAATCAAACAGGCCAGGGTCAGTTCCGGAGCAGGTAGAGGTATCTTTAGTGTAAGGCAGAAGCATGGTTGTATAACAGGCCAGGGACAGTTCCAGAGCAGGTAGAGGTATGTTTACGTTAGGCAGAAGAGCGGTCGAATAGCAGGCCAGGGTCAGTTTCGAAGAAGGCAGCGGTATGTACAGTGCAGTGCAGTGACATAAGGGTTGTGGATGTAAATGACAATTATGTTTACCATACTCCACTAATGAAGTAGTGAAGTATGGTAACGGTGGAAACAGTCACCTGTACAGAGGTCTGATTGGGAAAGACATTGGGGACAAAAATATATGGTGTATCTTCTACCTCCTGCTTTGGAGCCCACCCATGAGCATTTCTTCTGATGTCTTTGGCCTGTTTCATGGGGGGTTCATGAAGTTTGCTCATTGCATCAGAGCGAATATTTTCAGGTGGGCCTTCAGGGTACAATAGGGCTGTGATAATTTCTTCATGTTATTGAAGATAGGATACGGGGGTCTCAGTCAATTTTTTGCAAATAACATAAGTGTTATACAGTGCCTTGGGAAAGTATTTGGCCCCCTTGAACTTTGCTACCTTTTGCCACTTTTCAGGCTTCAAACATAAATATATAAAACTGTAATTTTTTGTGAAGAATCAACAACAAGTGGGACACAATCATGAAGTGGAGCGAAATTTATTGGATATTTCAAACTTTTTTAACAAATAAAAAACTGAAAAATTGGGCGTGCAAAATTATTCAGCCCCTTTACTTTCAGTGCAGCAAACTCTCTCCAGAAGTTCAGTGAGGATCTCTGAATGATCCAATGTTGACCTCAATGACTAATGATGATAAATAGAATCCACCTGTGTGTAATCAAGTCTCCGTATAAATGCACCTGCACTGTGATAGTCTCAGAGGTCCGTTTAAAGCGCAGAGAGCATCATGAAGAACAAGGAACACACCAGGCAGGTCCGAGATACTGTTGTGGAGAAGTTTAAAGCCGGATTTGGATACAAAACGATTTCCCAAGCTTTAAACATCCCAAGGAGCACTGTGCAAGCGATAATATTGAAATGGAAGAAGTATCAGACCACTGCAAATCTACCAAGACCTGGCCGTCCCTCTAAACTTTCAGCTCATACAAGGAGAAGAATGATCAGAGATGCAGCCAAGAGGCCCATGATCACTCTGGATGAACTGCAGAGATCTACAGCTGAGGTGGGAGACTCTGTCCATAGGACAACAATCAGTCTTATACTGCACAAATCTGGCCTTTATGGAAGAGTGGCAAGAAGAAAGCCCTTTCTTAAAGATATCCATAAAAAGTGTAGTTTAAATTTTGCCACAAGCCACCTGGGAGACACCAAACATGTGGAAGAAGGTGCTCTGGTCAGATGAAACCAAAATCCAACTTTTTGGCAACAATGCAAAACGTTATGTTTGGCGTAAAAGCAACACTGCTCATCACACTGAACACACCATCCCCACTGTCAAACATGGTGGTGGCAGCATCATGGTTTGGGCCTACTTTTCTTCAGCAGGGACAGGGAAGATGGTTAAAATTGATGGGAAGATGGATGGAGCCAAATACAGGACCATTCTGGAAGGAAACCTGATGGAGTCTGCAAAAGACCTGAGACTGGGACGGAGATTTGTCTTCCAACAAGACAATGATCCAAAACGTAAAGCAAAATCTACAATGGAATGGTTCACAAATAAACATATCCAGGTGTTAGAATGGACAAGTCAAAGTCCAGACCTGAATCCAATCGAGAATCTGTGGAATGAACTGAAAACTGCTGTTCACAAACGTTCTCCATCCAACCTCACTGAGCTTGAGCTGTTTTGCAAGGAGGAATGGGCAAAAATTTCAGTCTCTCGATGTGCAAAACTGATAGAGACTTCCCCAAGCGACTTACAGCTGTAATTGCAGAAAAAGGTGGCGCTACAAAGTATTAACTTAAGGGGGCTGAATAATTTTGCACGCTCCAATTTTTCAGTTTTTTATTTGTTAAAAAAGTTTGAAATATCCAATAAATTTCGTTCCACTTCATGATTGTGTCCCACTTGTTGTTGATTCATCACAAAAAATTACAGTTTTATATCTTTATGTTTGAAGCCTGAAATGTGGCAAAAGGTCGCAAAGTTCAGGGGGGCCGAATACTTTCGCAAGGCACTGTACATGGCCAAACTGAAAAAGTAAATAGAAACTTTCTTGCACCAATGGTGGGATTTTCTTGTGGGAAGGTAGGGTTCAATCATTTGACCATTGAAGTCGACACCCCCCCTTGAAAATATGATGTTCATGGACACAAGCTGGTTTCCGGATTGTGCCTTCTTTGGGGATTTCCATGTAGGTATCGTCATGTATTGATGTCAGCATGTGGACATTTTGTCTGTCCCTCCACTTGACAACCAATAGCTCCTCGTTCCGCAAAGACGCCGTCTCCCATCTTCGCAGCCTTTCGTTAACAAGCCTTTGCAGGAAGCCCTTTCTATTGGTTCTGGTTGTACCGCATGCTGAAGTCTGCCTCCGGTAAAGGTTGTGGAAGAGGGGCAATCTTGAATAAAAATTATCCACATAAAGATGATAGCTTTTCTAAGGAGCGGATAGATAAGCTCCCAAACAACCTTTCCACTGGCTCCAATATACTGAAGGCATTCACCGGGGATGCAGCTGGGTGTCCTTCCCTTCATAGACGAGAAAGGCGTAGATGTAGCCGGTGGCTTGGTCACAAAGCTTGTACAGCTTTACTCCATATCGGCCCTTTTGCTGGGGGATAAACTGTCAATGGAGATACTTTGGCCGGGGAGATATAACTGGGCGAATTTTTCAGAGAAATAATTTAGCAGTTGCCGAATTTTAAATAATTTGTCAGAAGCTGGGTCACTGCAGAGAGGGCACTGTGTGTTGTCATTATAGTGGAGGAACTGCATAATCATAAGGTATCTTGACTTTGACATAAGGGATGAGTAGATTGGCATGTGGTGGATGGGTTTGGTGGACCAGTAGGAGTATAATTCATTTTTTATTCTTGTGAGTCCCATATTAAACATGAGGCCTAGAAAAATGTTAAATTCCTCTACGGTAAGTTCTCTCCACTCAAAGGGACGGGCGTAACTACAACCAGGGTTGTTTGCTATGACCTGTCATGCATAGAGGTTGCACTGGGCCACAATGGACGATGAAACAAATCAAGAAGGGCAAAATTATCAGTGTTCACCTGGACACCTGGCTGGGCAATGAAAGGAGGGAAGTTTGCTGCTCCGGAATTAGAGGGAAGCCACAGGGGGTTCTGAATGGCATAGGGAAGGCTGGCATGGGACCTCACCCTTTGGGGCTGAGATGACACCCCAGTAGTGCTTGGCCTTTGTTGCAGTGGTACTTCATTTCTTGTCGATGACACTGCACTACAGGTGGATGGCACTGCACTAAAGGTGGATGGCACTGTGCTAAAGGTGGTTGGCACTGTGCTAGCGATGGATGGCACTGCGCTACTTGTAGTAGCCTGCTGCTCCTCGCCAGAACGCCTTAGTTTCATGGGCACCAGTTCTTCTTCCTCTGATTCTGTATCAGACCCACTGCTTACAATGGGCTCATAATCCGAATCAGAATCCGCAGACTCAGAGAGCTGCCCGCTGCTCTCGTCGTTCAGGCTCAGAATGTGGTACACCTCCTCAGTGGAAATTTTTTTTTGCCATACTGGTGATTGTGGGCTGTGGTGCGATGTGGATGCACTGATGGCTGCTGATAAGGGGTGCACTAATGTGCACTAATGCACTGCGGCTGCACTGATTAGCTGGCACTGATAAGGTGGCACTGACGGGCGCTGATGAGTATCCATTGATAGGGTGGCACTGATGAGCACTCACTTATGGGCACTGATGTGCACTATTTGGCACTGTAGTGGCAATGATGAGCACTGTAGTGGGACTGATGAGCACTGCAGTGACACTGATGGGCACTGTAAAGCACTGTGGTGGTGCAGATGAACACTGATGACACTGTAGGGGCACTGATGGGCACTGTAGTGGCACCGATGGCACAGATGAGCATTGTAGTGCACTAATGTAGCACTGTAGTGGCACTGTAGTGGCATTGTAGTGGCACTGATGAGCACTGTAGTGGGACTGATGAGCACTGCAGTGGCACTGATGGGCACTGTAAAGCACTGTGGTGGTGCATATGAACACTGATGACACTGTAGTGGCACTGATGAGCACTGATGGGCACTGTAGTGGCACCAATGGCACAGATGAGCACTGTAGTGACACTAATGTAGCACTGTAGTGGCACTGATGAGCACTGTAGTGGCACTGATGAGCACTGTAGGGGTGCAGATGAGCACTGTAGTAGCACTGATGGGTACTGTAGTGGCACTGATGGGCACTTTAGTGGCAATGAAGGTACTGTAGGGCACAGGTGAGCACTGCAGTTGCACTAATGTAGCACTGATGAGCTCTGTCGTGGCACTTTAGTGACAATGAAGGCACAGGTGGCACAGATGATCACTGATGGGACACTGGTGTGGCTCTGATGTGGCATTGGTGTGGCACTGGTGTGGCACAGGTGTGGCACTGATGGGCACTGTAGTGGCACTGGTGGCACAGGTGAGCCCTGTAGTGGCACTGAAGGGCACGGGTGGCACTGATGAGCACAGGTGGCACTGTAGTGGGCACTGATGGGCACTGTAGTGACATTGATGGCACAGATGAACACTGTAGTGGCACTGATGGGCACAAGTGGCACTGATGAGCACAGGTGGCACTGATGGTCACAGGTGGCACAGTAGTGGCACTGATGGGCCCTCTGGTGGCACTGATGGCACAGATGAGCACTGTAGTTGCACTAATGTAGCACTGATGAGCACTGTAGTTGCACTAATCTAGCACTGATGACACAGGTGGCACAGATGATCACTGGTGTGGCACTGGTGTAGCACTGATGTGGCACGGGTGGGCACTGTAGTGGCACTGATGGCACAGGTGAGAACTGTAGTGGCACTGATGGGCACAGGTAGCACTGATGAGCACAGGTGGCACTGATGGGCACAGGTGGCACTGATGGCACAGATGAGCACTGTAGTTGCACTAATGTAGCACCGATGGGCACTGTAGTGACAAAGGTAGCACTGATGTGGCATTGGTGTGGCACAGGTGTGGCACTGATTGGCACTGTAGTGGCACTGATAGCACAGGTGAGCCCTGTAGTGGCACTGAAGGGCACGGGTGGCACTGATGAGCACAGGTGGCACTGTAGTGGCACTGGTAGGCACTCTGGTGGCATAGATTTGGCACTGATGGCACATATGAGCGCTGTAGTGGCACTGATGGCACTGCTGTGGCACTGTGGTAGCACTGTGGTGACACAGGTGGCACAGATGTGCCACAGATGTGGCACTAATGATAAAGTAGACTACTGCTGAGCATGGCTGGGCACTGCTGGGCAGAGTAATATCACACAATAACTCACAGTTTTCAACTGCTGGGCATCGATATCTCTCCTCTCTGCACAAGCTGGATCAGTGTGAGGAGAGGAGTGAGCTGACACTCTCGATGACCCCAGTTTGTTTACATCATGATCACTCTGTCATTGGACGGAGTGATCACATGGTAAAGTGATTGATTAGTAATTGTGGGAAGTGGCGCAGCTTAAAAACTAGTAGGCAAAGTGTAATCTTTTTCATAAAAAACAATAAAAATCATATCAGAAATAACTGTAAAAAACTCACAATATAAGTGCATATGATCAAATTCACCAATAAATTAGCGGTGTAATATACAGCGTGAACCGTGAAATAAAGTGACTCTGGTGCAAAAAATTATTTACCCTTAAAACCTGTGACTTTTGTGTTGAACAAAATTAAAAACTCATGTGTTTAAAACATAAACGGGGAGATCTGCATACAATGAAAGTGATCAAACAAAGTGACTAGTGCTATACCATATCCCAGGGGATTCAAGAGAACAACCCTGGGTTTGAACCGGAGATGGTCCTAGATACTGCACAGATAAGTGTGTGCTAATCATGCAACAATAAACAATGTCCAGGG
>BLSH010328665.1:129780-147225 GCA_018402905.1 Glandirana rugosa
AGAAATAAATTTCCCCCCCCCCCCCCCACTGTCCTTCCCTCTTCCTTCCCACTACCCCATCACTGTGCTAAATGCCCCAAACTGTAGACTGCACTCTATTTATCAATCAACCCTTTCCCTTTGTCCTATAATATACTTCTGCTGCCACCCTGGGGAATCCCCTCTGTTCTATTCCTTTCTGTTTCTGAAAGATATAAAAACTTGGTAGGCATCGCAGTACATGGACCATTAGCTATATTATGTGGTACTTAACAATGTTATAATTATTGTATCAATTGGTTTGCTTCAGGTTATGTACACAAGATCTTCCTCGTGCTCTTCCTAGAGAATGAGGAGTGTACTATATTTTATATAGTATAATGTGATGCAGACCTTTCCTAAATAAAGAAATAAAGAATGTTTTAAAAAAAATGCCCTTACCTGTCTGATTGCTGTTTTCTCTGGCACTGTAAACTGAGCTGCACATGCTCAGCTTAGCTTATGGTGCCAGGTCGATTTCCGAGTGCTGGGATGTTGGCCTCCTGCACATACACAGGAGTGATGTCACCCCCTACCTGCCAATGAAGAGTCCCGAAGACAGGCACTCAGAAGAAGATACCGGTGCAGGACCGTTGTACAGGTGAGTATTAAAGTAGAACTATAGGCAAAACTTTTTTTCATTTAGGAAGTAAGTAAGAGTAAGGGAAGGTTATAATCCCTGTCAGATTTTTTTTCGTCACCTTTGTGTCCCTTTGTGGAGATTTCCCGTTACTTCCTGTCTCATTGCCAAACAAGAAGTGAGAGGAAATCCCTATAAATCAAGGGAATTCTTTGGGGACCCCCTAGTCTCCAGAACCAGTGTCCCCATTGGAAGATTTCCCCTCTATTACTTTTGTGGGGAGAACCCAAAATTTGGGGTTTTCTTTTACTTTCATTTTCAATGAGAATGGTAAACAGGACAAATAGAGAGGGTCAATCTCCCTAACAGAGACACAGACAGCAGCAAAAACTGACAGGGGTTCTAATCCCTCTCCACTCTATCCACAACCAAAAAAAAGTTTTGCCTTTAGTTATACTTTAAGCCTTTAGCTCCACTTTAATTTGTTAGTCCAGTCCATTTAAATGTACCAGGGCATCGAACACTACCCTCTCCCTGGATTGACAATACTGCTGTACAAAGGTGTCTCCATTGCTCATCCAGTGGAGTGGAGCCACCCTAAGCCAGGAATTGGGTTATTGGCCAAATCACCAGATGAAAATAAAGTTGAAAAAGACTAAAAAAAGACTAATAAAAAAAAATGCAGCTACCAAGCCTAAGAATTAGCAAAGTGCAATCTATTAAATTGTTGTTTTTGGTTTTAATTGTTTTTAATTTAAGCTATAATGCATATTTTATTTAAAAACAACAATTCTTATTTTCAGCCATGGGTCTATTCACTTTTTTTACTTGTAGCCTTTCATTGTCGATCATGACAGCCATTAATGACTGTTATAGCATAGTGGATTGACCGCTTTATTTTACTATGTGTTTTCATTTGTGAATTGTTGTAAATATAAGAAAATGGCAGAGTGTATGAGCCCATAGAAAAACAATATGTGGAACCCTACTGGTTGCTCTGACTTGCATCACCCCTTTTTTTCAGACTAAGGATCATAAATGAACCCCCCAGGGTTACAATCAGGATAGGAACTCACATCCGTCGCCTGATCATCTCTGTATTTTATCTTTACCTGTTGGGTAATGAGCTGTTGTTGCCATGGAAACTACCCTGGTACTATTACACTGACAAAGCTAAGCGGAAGGAATTTGAACAAAAGCCTTATTTACCTTAAATTATAGAATGTTTATGTGAGCAGTGACTGTTTAATGTTGTTTGTCGACAAACAAATGACTTGTTCTGTGCATAGTATGGTATGTATTATGACTGTCACAGGCTGTTCAGTCAGTGAAGTTTTTTTTTATTCCTGCACCAGAATATATTTGAATAAGTTGTATGTCCTAAATGTATTCCATTATAATGTCCAGCTGTTTTAAGCAGACTGCATGGGGCTTTTAAGTAATTTTAAATGTCACAAAAAATATAGATAGATAGATAGACAGATAGATAGATAGATAGATACAGTGGGTACAGAAAATAACCCCCCCCCCCCTAAAATAATCACATTTTGTTGCTTTGCAGCCTAAAATGAAGACAGACACCGTTTTTGTTTCATCCAGCTGTATTTACTCAGTGCAACGTATAACATCCAAGTGAAAGGTATAATCCAACATGTCAGAAAAAAAATAAAAACGTATTACAAAACAGAATCACTGAATTGTAAAAGGGCTCATCCCCTTATGTCAGTATATTGCTTTTGCTTTAATTACAGTCTTTGGTCTGTTGGGATTGGTCTCTACTAACTTTGCACATCTAGACTTTGCAATATTTGCCACCTCTTCTTTGCAGAACTGCTCAAGTTCAATTACATTTTCATGGTGACCGTTTGTGGACTGCAGTCTTCAAGACATTCCGCAGATTTTCAATGGGGTTTAAGTCTTGGCTCTGACTGGGCCATGCAAGAACATTCACCTTTTTCTCCTTCAACCACTGCGTGCTCATTTTTGCTGCGTGTTTTGGGTCATTGTTATGTTGGAAGGTAGTCCTTTTTCCCATTGACAACGTTCTGGCAGTGGGCAGAAGACTTTCCTCAAGAATTTGATGGTATTTTGCCCCATCCATTTTTCTTCTATCCTGACAAGTGCTCCAGTCCCTGCTGCAGAGAAACACCCTATAACAGGATATTACCACCTCCGTGCTTTACAGTAGGAATGGTGTTATTTGGAGATGTATTAGATTTCACGAGACATACTGTTTGGTGTTGAGGCCAAATAATTCAATTTTAGTCTCCACCTTAAATGTACCTTTAAGATTTTCAGGCCACATGGAAAAATGTGTTATGGACAGATGAGACTAAAATGGAATGATTTGGCCTGAACACCAAATGATATGTCTGACAGAAATCCAATACAGCTCACCATCCAAATAACACCATTCCTACAGTAAAGCACGGAGGTGGTAATATCTTGTTATGGGGGTGTTTCTCTGCAGCAGGGACTGGAGCACTTGTCAGGATAGAAGAAAAATGTATGGGGCAAAATACCATCAAATTCTTGAGGAAAATTTGCTGCCCACTGCCAGAAAGTTGACAATGGGAAGAAGGTTTACTTTCCAACATGATAATGACCCAAAGCACACGGCAAAAATGACCACACAGTGGTTGAAGGAGAACACAAGGTGAAAGTCCTTGCATGGCTTAGCCCAGACTTAGCCAAGCACCCAGACTTAATTCCCATTGAAAATCTGTGGAATGACTTGAAGACTGCAGTCGACAAACGGTCACCATCAAATTTAACTGAACTTGATCAGTTCTACAAAGAAGAGTGGTGGGCAAATATTGTAAAGTCTAGATGTGCAAAATTAGTAGAGGCCAATCCCAACAGACTAAAGGCTGTAATTAAAGCAAAAGGTGGTTCAACAAAATACTGACATAATGTGCTTATTTTAAAGGGGGTGATTCTTTTCTATACCAACTGTAGATAGATAATGTATTTTACAAAGTGAGACAGGAAAAATCTAAATTAGAGAGCTTCATATGTATGATGATGATAGGGCTCTTCTCTCTCTGCAGCTCCTACTAAATTCAGTTCCACAATTGAGAGCCATTCTAAATGAATTAATCAAAATCAAAAAGACATAAACAAGAACACATGGATGTTGCTGTTTATTCCGCAATCAGCCTAGAGCAATGCCTGAGGGTGGTTTGATCATACCCGCATAACCAGACACTCTCATGAATGTATAAGCAATTAAAAAGATTTATTGGTTTAAAAAAAAATATAGATGTGTTTTTTGGCCAAATATCTTTGCTCTTTTGCAGAAAAATAAATATCCGGTAACCCCCTTATAGCAGACAATGAACAATGGGCTGCATAACCATGAGTCCAATAATCCAGTCTTTAGCAGGTATGTCAGGGTTGATTGACTCCAGTAAGCTTCCTTTCACAAGATGCAGTGAAAACAAAATTTTAAAACAAAGTGCACTTCACCGTAATTACCCAATGTGTTAAACTACACTAA
Source organism: Glandirana rugosa (assembly GCA_018402905.1). NCBI lineage: Eukaryota > Metazoa > Chordata > Amphibia > Anura > Ranidae > Glandirana > Glandirana rugosa. Next base: position 133,878 of record BLSH010328665.1, read on the forward strand.
GGGGGGTCTATTTATAAAAAAATGCCATCCCAATGTCTTAGCATTCACCCAGCCATTGCAAATAATTGTAATGTGTCCATTCTTTCCCATAATCATCAGCTTCAATTAATGGCCATAATGCAGTATTTTCCCGGAATACTTCAATAAAAAATACTGCATTATGACCACTAGATGGAGCTGACAATTATAGGAAATAAACATATTAGACAAAATGGGGATTAGTTGCAACGGCTGTGCGAATGCTGAGACATTCACACGTTGAATTTTTAATAAATAGACCCCTTTACCTTTCATCCTGCCACTATCATGCCGCTATATTATTGCAATTGTTATTTTGAAAGGCCAGTATACAGCAAATTAGTGTAAAGAACACTGGAGGGTTTAACAAATCATTTTCATATTAATTCTATATAGTCCATGTATGGCAGGGGTGTGTCATTTGCCTATATATTTAGTGCAAGGTATGGTGTCATTGAGGATGAGAGAGTGATCAACAGCAGGCAGCAGGAGACACAGGCATCTGACAAACCTAGAAGTGATATATGTTGAATGTTCTACCAGCTCTTCTAGCCTTGCAAAAAACTAAAGATTGGCTGAAACAATTAAATTAAATATTTTAACTGCGCTTTCATTGTTTAATTTTTTTTTTTCTGATCTAAAGACAGTCTTTTAAACCCGTTTGCGGCCAGAGCCATTTTAAATTTAATTTTGCGCACACATGATTAAATGCATTTTATATGGCTATGGATAAAGCTACAGACTTTGTAGAAAACATTCTATGCACATGCCCAGTTCCCTTATTACTGTATTTGAAAGACTAACTACACTTTTAATATATCAGAACCTTAGTACTAAGCTAATCAGTATTAATCAGGCAAGTCTGGAAATAGAAATGTTTATTTTTTCCATTTCCCTGTTGTCCTGTACAGTTTTCCTTTGATATTGTTTACCATTCTACCATTTATTCTGTATTGTGTGATAAAACTATCTACAGAACTAAAAAAAAAAAAAACAACTAGAGTTGTCATTGTAAAGGTTAAGTATTTTTTAAAGTTATTTCCACTTCCGGAGCCAAATTGGGATAACCCCTACTTTATATATTTGTTACATATTTAAAAATTAAAGCGTAAATCCTAAGTACTTCTCTTTGTTTATGAGGGGGCTGGACAGCTGTGTTTGCCATAATTAACTCTGTCTGTACTGTGCGGGCAGATCTTCATTATGACCTGTAACTAGATTTGAAAAATGTCTGTCGTAAGAAAGGGTTAGAGGCTAGGCTGGTAGTATTTTATCTTAATGAGGACAGACTTGGGACAGGCTCACTCTAACATTGTTCAAAAAACCTTGCAGTCAGCCATGGCACCTCCTCCTGAGAAACATTTAAAAGGTAAGAAATATATGTTTTTTTAAATTAGGCATGTTGTTTAAATGGGTACACATAACAAACATATAGTAGGGTTTTCTCAAATCGGAGTGCAAAAAATGGAAATACGCTTTAAACATGCCCTCAAGGGCACCAACAATTTTGATATTGCTAAATGTTCAATATTGCTGGCCTAGCTTTTTCAGTCTGGCTTTTTCAGTCTCTAAGCACACAGAATAAAAGTCATAACTCCTGATCTTCATAATTGTTCCAGGTCAGAACCTCAGAAAGTATTAAATCCATTGGATAAACGTGACAGGTATTATTTAAAATTATTAAATTTATTTTTATTTTTTTATTTTATTTAATTTGGTCACATATGTTTTCTTGAGTGCTACACTTCTTTATGAATGTCAACATGACAGGTAACTAGAATTTTTAAAGAAAGAGATTAACAATGGCAGTTTTCATATTTTCTCAGCCCAGATTTCCTTTACTGTTTTCTCTAAATGTATTAATTTCTATATGTGCTGGGACAAATAGACCAGAGAATAATCCATACTTAGAGATGCACCAGTGGAGGCTCGTCCATAGAGGCGCCTGGGGCACTGCCCCACCAGTTAAAAAAATAAATAAAAATAAACTATGTGTCTGTGTAATAAAATGTGTTCTGTGACTTAAAATTCTAGTCCTGCACTTGCTGTTCCCTTTCCTGATTGTTTTATCTCCCTCTGCTGCTAGGTAGACTAGGAAAAAAAAGCCTAATTAAGATTAGACTTATTTTTTGTTATAATCTGCATAGCAACAGGCCGTCCGTCCAAAAAAAGAATTTAGAATTGTATAGTAGAGAAGACTGAGTAAACAGTTTCTCCACGTTTATTGGATGTCTGAGATTTTTTGTAGGGTCCTTCAGCAAGCAGCAAAGCACAGCATTCTACTCACCAGCTGCAATACAGCATAACACGTTTATCTGATCACTAAACTGTGACTTGTGGATGTACAAAAATCATTTATTTTTGCTGTGATGTTCAGTGCTAGCACTGATATACTGGTGGGATCACTGGTGCACCCCTCTCAGTGTGATTACATATGGTTCGTCACCATAAAAAGTGAGTTATTATCTAGACAGATTGCCTTATTTTCTTCTTATGAAGCTTATAGCAATATTTTGTCTCTTGTGCAAGTACTTTACTGTAAGTACCATTGTCACCTCTGTCTGTCTTTCCCCTTAGGGTGTCTCACTATATCCCATAATAGGGCCCCTAAACACCTATTATGAATATATACTGAGACCCCCTATTATGGATATACAGTACTGAGAGACCCTCTATTTTATTATATGGGTTCTCTCAGTATATATCCCATACAGGGGGGTCTCTCTCACTTTCAGGCAGCATATCTCATGATGGGGGGTCTCTCAGTATATTCCTGGTGCCCCACCATGTCAAAACTTTACCAGCCGCCACTGAGATGCACTATGTGGCACCCACATGTATGTGAATGCAAACAAGACCTCCAATTGAGCTGATGTTCAATTTCCTGAAAGTAGCATAACCAGGCAAAATCCAGGAGTCAGGGGTCCACAAAATGCGCAAATCCTCAATTTCCTGAAAGTTGCACGACCAGGCAAGGTTCTGGAGTCGGGGGTCTCTTCTGAAACCATAAATGGATAAAGCCCCCTTTTGGTAGCAGCAGCATTAAAGTTTATTACAGAAAAATACCCATTGACCCTGTCAGAAATCCAGTGTTTTGTAGTGCACTGAACTGACATCTCAAACAATATTATCAGTGTTCCAAGTTTTCTTCCGTGAACAATAGAACACCTCCACCCAGAGGAGAGAGGGGAGTGTTTTGTAGCCTTAACACACTTGTTTAGCTAGAATTACCATGATGCTCCTGTAGAGATCCAGTAAGTGAGCATTTCCACCCTAGGACCCAGTGGCGGCCCATCCATACAGGGCGCAGGGGTGCCGCCCCCTAATCCATGCGCACGACCCCTAATCTACATGCAGATTTCAATGGGTTTTTTTTGTTTAGAAGCACATGATTAGAGCCTGAGGCTCTAACTGGCTTCAAAAAAGGGTGGGCTGGGGCACAGAGCACTACTCCCTGAGCCCACTCAATTGTGTGACAATAGAGAATTAATATTAGCTATTGCCTTCCTGATTCTCCTTCCAGCCAATCAGGAAGTGGGTCCTGAGACTCGCCACCCGATTGGATGAGAGGAGAAGCAATTCTATTAGCCGCCAAGGAGGACGAGGGAGGAAGCCAACGTGAAGCTGAGGAGGAGACACAGGATGAATCCACTGCCCGCTGCTCAGAGGAAGCGCTGCCTGCGACCTAGTTGGGGTAAGTACAGGCTGGCGACCGACCAACCGACCGGTGGGGGGGGGTAGCAGCGGGTGGGGGGGTAGCCACCACTGCTAGGACAGGAAGTGTAATATTAGCAGAATTACCAGGTGAAGATAAAGGAAAAAAGCTAAATAAATAGAAACTTAATGTAGTTATCACATCTAAAGACTGCTAAGCTGAGCACTTTCTCCTACAGTGATTGTATCAAGAACAAATCTGCAGTGAAGACAAGCAACCAGCTTCGTCTGCAACATGCTGGCATCCATCCAAAATTGACATATCTGTTTTGGGTCAATTCGGCCTTTGAAATTTAGAAAGTTTGCAAGCATAAAACATGTTGCTTTCCTTAAAACATTATGTGCATTTCTATTTCGTTGCCTATTTAGTAACAGTATTCAGTAATAAATATCACAACATGCTTCTGTCACTTTAGGGAAACATCCATTACTTGAGGGTAAGATATTCTTGGTGTTTTAATTGTGTCTTTTTTAACCAGCTATTTAAAAATAAACAGACAAAACGAATGAGATTCCCATCTGCAATTTTACATAAAAATGGAAAAACCATCTGCGCTATCAATATTCTGCTTTTTGATTTGAGCCCAGTCATTTTTCAATGTTTAATCTCCATGGAAAATGTCCAGGAAAAAAAAAGTATACGGGCTAGTTTCATCCTTTTTTCACACGTACAGTGTCTGGGAAAAGTGTCATTCTCAGATTTATGAGCTGCTAAAATTGCATTTGTTAGATTTCAAATGTCACATTTCCCCCACTATAAGAAAACAATTAACATTTGGAACGGCACGGAAAATTGTTTTTGGACCGCTGCAATTTGCCGTAACACTATGAAGCCAATGGCTCAGTATGTTTACCATTTAACGTTGCCCTTATAGTTAACTAATTATGTTGTAAAAGGCAGGGAATTATATACAAATTATTTATTTTTTATTTTTAAACCATATTTCCTCTTTTCTGACAAATTTGGCATTGTGAAGTATGGCAACAAACAAATCAACTTTGTAAAGCATAGCCAATACTTATGTTCTGTATTGCTTGAACTTCACTGTCTAAACTACATTAACAGACTGTTGACAATAGAATGTTGGCATACATGCAATTCAGTAATTTTTGTGTGCAAATAACTGATGTGGCTATGAAGAACATTTTAACTTTGAATACATCATGATCTGATAACATGAGAAGTACACTTGTTGGATTAAATAAAGAATCACATTTGGTCATCTTGAGAAACTGGCTGAAAACGATGTGAAGGTTTTGTACATATTTTATTTCTCTATTCATTATGGTAATGAGAAAAAAAATGCATTTTAAATTTTTCATATAGTCTGGTAAATATGAGCTATTGCATTCTCATATCGTACAATCATATTGCAGTTTCCTATTTCTGTTTCAAATCTGTACTCCATATTTATTTTCATACTTCATATTCTCATTTTAACCAGCAGATGGAGCTTTAGACTAGGTGAGTAGGAGAAATTATTTACTATCTCTTTCCCTCTGAATTCTTTATGACTCCAACCAAGGTTCTAATCAGACACAGAGTACCTGAAAGCAGCTTCCTCAGATTTCAGATACCTGCCTATATTATGCAAATATTATTATTATTACCAAAGCTAACACTAATGACAGGAATACACGATGAGAATATCGGACGAAAATTTCCGTTCTGCGAACAATCTGCCGATATTCTAACCATTGATGCCCAGCAAGTAATACCAGATATCGTGAACGAAAAAGACTGATTGATAAAAATGGAAAATGTGTGTCGTATCACTTGTAAACAAACAATATTCTATGCGTTGGTGTGAAGGTCGGCAGTAAAAAAATCTCTTGAACATATCAAGCATGAATGGAACGATTTCGACCACGGTGGTCGAGCGTTCTGCCGATTTTCTGACTGTGTATTCCTGCTATATCTCTTAACTCCCTACATCACCCATCTGTTACCATTCTTTAGGGTAGGGGGTTTCCAAACTAGAGACCCTGGGCCAAATCTGGCTCACAACTGGGGCCAGTGGCCTCTCACAAAGGTCTCACATGGATCTTCAGGTCAGCCTATGGTCTCCGTTTATCCCCATCATCACCCCCCCACTTCAGTCTCCAGTGAAGTTTGCTGCTTCAGTCTCCACCAACGTTCTATCGATCCAGACATGCTCCGCCTCTGCCTGCTGCTACAGCCACACTTTTTGGCTCTGTAGTTTTCCAGCCACGCTGTAAGTGTGGGAGGCAAGGGTGAACTTTGATGGGGACTCTGATGTGAGGGAGAACTGATGTAAGGGGTACTCTGATGTAAGAAGGGACTCTAAGGGGGCTGTAATGGAGAACATGATACAAAGGGGACTCTGATGTAAGTGGGAGTGAAGAAATATCATCAACACACCAAGGAATCCTCAAAAGGGTCCAAAGATTTATTTTTGTGGTCACATACAGTGTCTTGAAAAAGTATTCATACCCCTTTGAAATTGTCCACATTTTGTCATGTTACAATCAAAAAGGTAAATGTATTTTATTGGGATTTTATGTGATAGACCAACACAAAGAGGCACATAATTGTGAAGTGGAAGGAAACTGATACATGGTTTTCAAATTTTTTTTTACAAATAAATATCTGAAAAGTGTGGTGTGCATTTGTATTCAGCCCCCCCGAGTCAACACTTTGTAGAACCACTTTTCGCTGTTATTACAGCTGCAAGTCTTTTTGGGGATGTTGCTACCAGCTTTGCACATCTAGAGAGTGAACTTTTTGCCCATTCTTCTTTGCAAAATAGTTCAAGCTCTGTCAGATTGGTATAGAAAGTGTGTGTGAACACCAATTTTCAGGTCTTGCCACAGATTCTCAACTGGATTTAGGTCTGGACTCTGACGGGGCCATTCTAACGCATGAATATGCTTTGATATAAACCGGTGCTCTCCAAACTGCGGCCCTGGGTCCAGATGCAGCCCTTTGCTTGCCTTTATCCAGCCCTTGGGACATTATTCATACCACTGACACCAACGATTGGGCATATCTACTGACACTGATACCAACAATGGAGCGCTATTCCTTCCAGTGACACCAACTATGGGGCACTATTCCTCCTACTGACACCAACTACTTCTCCCCCTAATACCAAAGCTGAGGGTATTGTTTACTCCCACTGTGCACAGTCTGGCACCATTCCATTGTAGCTCTGGCTGTATGCTTAGGGTTGATCCTTCTAGAAAGTGAACCTCCATCCCAGTCTCCAGTCTTTTGCAGACTCTAACAGGTTTTCTTCTAAGGTTGCCCTGTATTTGGCTCCATCCATCTTCCCATCAACTCTGACCAGCTTCCCTGTCCCTGCTGAAGAAAAGCATCCCTACAACATGATGCTGCCACCACCATGTTTCATGGTGGGGATGGTGTGTTCAGGGTGATGTGCAGCGTCAGTTTCCACCACACATAGCGTTTTGCTTTTAGGTCAAAAAGTTCAATTTTGGTCTCATCTGACCAGAGCACCTTCTTCCACATGTTTGCTGTGTCCCCAACATGGCTTCCCGCTAACTACAAATGGGACTTCTTATGGCTTTCTTTCTGATTAATGCTCACCTTGCCTGGCCTGTTCGTTTAGGTGGACGGCCATGTCTTGGTAGGTTTGCACCTGTGACATACTCTTTCCATTTTCCGATGATGGACTGAACAGTGCTCCGTGAGATGTTCAAAGCTTGGGATATTTTTTTATAACCTAACCCTGCTTTAAAAGTCTACATAACTTTATCCCTGACCTGTCTGGTGTGTTCCTTGGCATTCATGATGCTGTTTGTTCACTAAGGTTCTCTAACAAACCTCTCAGGGCTTCACAGAACAGCTGCATTTATACTGAGATTAAATTACACACAGGTGGACTCTATTTACTAATTAAGTGACTTCTGAAGGCAATTGGTTCCGCTATATTTTAGTTAGGGGTATTAGAGTAAAGGGGGCTGAATACAAATGCATGGCAGACTTTTCAGATATTTATTTGTAAAAAAAATTTGAAAACCATTTATCATTTTCCTTCCACTTCACAATTATCGGTCACTTTGTGTTGATCTATCACATAAAATCCCAATAACATACATTTACATTTTTGGTTGTAACTTGACAAAATGTGGAAAATTTCAAGGGGCATGAATACTTTTTTAAGGCACTGTAGTAAACATATGGCAACGTTTCGGAGCCAAGCAGGGCCCCTTTGTCGGATAAGTGATGTAAGTGGGACTCTGATGAGGAACTCTGGTGTAAAGGGGGACTTTGATGCAAGGGGGACCCTAATGGGAACACTGATGTCATGGGGGACTCTGAGGGGGACCCTGATGGGAACTCTAATGGGCTAAAGTTTATTTGGAAGTTGTTTGCATTATTTTGCAGAAGTTCTTTTGCTGTTGTTCTGAATCAGATCATGCCAGTTTTTGCCCCATGAATTTTTGTAAAATATACAATGTAGCCCTTGAACTACAAAGTTTGGAGACCACTGCTTTAGAGAAACCCAATGGTTTTGCTACTGCAAAGGCGATGGTAGGGGAAGCAGGATCCTGCAGACATACCCAGTGACAGATAACAAGAAGGGCAGAATAGGCGCGGCCATGGGCAAGCTAAAAACAACTGCAATTCAGTGTCAGCCAATTTCAGCTTTGCAAGTCTGTAGGCTTTTTTTTTTCAAAAGGAGGTCAGCTTTGGCAGCATTTGTAATACCTCTCAATAAAAGCTGACCAAAAACAATATGCATACACTTCCTGCAATGAGGCATCATTTCTACATCGATGATGGTGCAAAATTTAAGCGCCTACCCTTGGGTCTGAAAAAACGTATGTAAGTGCACCTGCTTATTCACTCAATAATCGAATAAAATTAAATATAAACACAGCTAGTGACGGTATAATTCAAATGGGAAGGCTGCTGTACCTCAGGTTACACCTGCTAAATCATATATATGCAAATAACAGCGCCATACCCATAATCAATGCAAATTCATCAAACAAGTGACGTCACTTCCAGGTCTGTCGCGGTCATTGACGTCACTTCCGTCAGCGTGGCTAGCGAGCTGGAACGCACGCCATCACCAGTACACTTGATTTTCATCTGTCTGTGTCGATGCTGTTTTTATTCCTGGATTTTGTAAGTGGATTTTATCTTATGCGCAATAAACCGTTGATTTAGCAGTTTGCACTATGGATTTTCTCTTATTATTTCTTTGAGTACAAGAAGTTCCGGATTTTCCAGTATATGGTCCTGTTTGGATAAAGTTATACCCCCTACAGCCTATTTTGATCCACTGACTGAAAAGCAGTGGATCTACAGCATTTGGTGAGTGCGGGACTATAGGGGGTCACCTATCACCGCTCACCACATCACTTGAATGTCCATTTGAGCACTATAGAAGCACTTTATGAGCACTTTCTTAGAAGCACCTTCTTCAAGATTTTTGCAAAATATTTTTTTATATATGAACTTTATTTATATTAGATCTATCTAAAGCACATGTTTGTTGCTTATGAACTTTATGTGTATATGAACATTTAATTTTTCACATTTTTTTGTTTGATGAATTTGCATTGATTATGGGTATGGCGCTGTTATTTGCCTATATATCATTTCTACATCAGCTGCCACCATTACATCAGGGACATGCAGTCAGGGGAGGCAGGTGAGGTATCTATGGTTCTGGAGATACGGGGCTCCTTGCGCAGCCTGTCAGAAGCTACTTACAGAGCGGGCAGTTTAAATACAAGCTGGCAGACTCTGTTTGCAGCAGACTGAGAGGATGAGCTCACAGTGCTTTTGAGCTCAATGGGTAGCTTGGAGCTTTGGACCAATGGTAAAGTACCATTGGCCCAAGCTGTCCAATAAAAATGCTGCAGTGGAGACTGGCCTCTCACTGCAGTATCATAGAAAGGGGCATGTGTGTAAAAGACAAATGCTCCCTTCCAGCCCAGCCCTTTTAACTACAAGGAAAAATATGGGTTTATATGTATAAGATTTACCCACAATCCCATGTTTTTCTCACACAGTTAAGATGGCGAATGAGAATCTACTGCTGCTGCTGAAAAGGTACAGCTAATTCATACAGTATCTCACAAAAGTGAGTACACCCCTCACATTTTTGTAAATATTTAATTATATCCTTTTATGTGACAACACTGAAGAAATTACACTTTACTACAATGTAAAGTAGTGAGTGTACAGCTTGTATAACAGTGTAAATTTGCTGTCCCTTCAAAATAACTCAACACACAGCCATTAATGTCTAAACCGCTGGCAACAAAAGTGAGTGCACCCCTACGTGAAAATGTCCAGTTTGGGTCCAATTAGCCATTTTCCCTCCCCGATGTCATGTGACTCGTTAGTGTTACAAGGAATTCCTATAAGAAGTCTGGCGTGCAGATGTGCGCATGCGCATCTTGTTTCCAGAAGACCGGCTAACAGGCACGTGCATGCGCGAGGGAGTGCACAAAAACGCATGCACGGGCACAATTGCATTTAGCGCCAGATGGACTATTTAAAGGGAGCCCATGATCTTCAGCTGTGTCCTGTATACTGACCAATCCTGTATTCTCTTCCTGTTGGTAACCTGGTGTGTCCCTTGACCTTGGCTTTGGATCCTGCTTCTGTTCTGCTGCTTACCTTTGACCCGGCTCCGTTCCTGACTCTGGCTTTGCTGATTACTTGGTACCTCGATGCCCGCATGTTGATGACCTCGGCTATTCCAATGATTCTGCTTCTGTCCTTGATCCTGGTTCCTGTTAACCCTCAAGTGCTTGTCCGGCTGTCTACTGCACCAGTGCTGCACATCGCTGCATGTGCCAGCCCTCCAAATCCTGTTATACTGCCGGCCCAGAACCTTCAACATAAGTGGAGTGCCACTTTAACATGGACCAGTTCTCTGAATATTGCCACTGTTCCTTCTACTCTGGTTCCATGGTTCCCTTGGAGTTGCATCATCTGCTACAGGTTCTGCAAACAACATCAGGCACTCATATTCCTCCTGACCCTTAGCTTCCTCTGTTGCACCTTCGGCGGGGCCAGGGCGGGAGATATAAGATAGGCTGACCTCATCAACTCAGACTCCCATCAGGTATGTGACAGTATCAGTCAGCCAGTTATGGAGTCTGAAAGGGAGGTCTCTCCACTGAAGGACATTTGTCGATCAATCTCTGCACTTTCCTACATCCTGCAAAGTCTGCAAGGAAATCTTAATTGCATGGAAGATCGATTACCTGCCTGTACAGAGGTCTTGTCACTTCTGGGTCCTCCTGGTGCTACAGATAAAGCCATTCAGACAGAGGCCATGCTCCAACCTGAACGTTTTTCTGGAGATCGCAGGAAATTTCTGAATTTTCGCAATTCTTGTGAACTATACTTTTCCCTTCTTGCGTCAAACTTTTTTCTCAAAAAGTGTTAAAATGGGATTCATCATCTCCCTTCTTCAGGATGAGCCCCAATCCTGGGTGTTTCACCTCAGAGAACAGCACGATCCAGCTTTAGCCACTATGGACTCTTTTTTTTCTGCCATGTCTCAGCTATATGCTGATCCTTTCAGTCATGAAACTGCAGAACTAATGCTCAGCAAGTTACAACAAGGGCCAAGGCCTGTAGAAGATTATGTAACCGACTTCCGTCTATGGAGTACCGATACTCAGTGGAACAATTCCGCTTTTCATTTCCAGTCCTGCCTTGGGTTATCTGATGCTCTAAAAGACGAACTTGCCAGAGTGGGAGTACCCATGGCCTTAGAGGATCTGGTGAATCTCGTTATCCAAATTGACCGACGGTTACAAGAACGACAATTGGAAAAGACCAGCAGAATCCCTTTAATCCAACCAGGATCTGAAAGTACAGTTTCTTGCATCACTGACAACACGACATGGGCACCTCGGGCCTCCTCGCAAAAGAGTTTTTGGAGACCCCCTCTGTCTGCTGCTGAATGTCTCCGACGGTATTGTGCCCACCTATGTCTCTACTGCGGTGGTGCTGGTCACTACCTACAGACCTGTCCAGTGAGATCTTGCAAGTTCCCTACTAACTGGATCCATACAATGCATCCTCCTGGGACTGATCAAACACACCTCACCTTTCTATGTCACTTAAAACTGGCGGAAAAGAATGTTTCTGTTCCTGCAATTATAGACTCTGGTGCATGCAGCTGCTTTGTGGACTCTACTTTTGCAGCCCAACACAATCTTCCCCTCTGTAGCAAGAAATGAGGGTTTGTTGTTCACCTGGCTGATGGTTCCGGTATCAAGTCTGGTCCAGTGACACAAGAGACGGCTCCAATACTCTGTCAATCCTCATCTGGTCATCAAGAATTCCTACGTCTAGATGTCATAATGTCACCCATGTTTCCCATCATTCTGGGTATGCCTTGGCTGAAGGCACACAATCCCAGCACCAATTGGCTTACGGGCGACATTCTCTTCCCTTCTCCCTATTGCTAGGCACATTGTGTTCCGCAGGAGTCTCATAATGTTACTCCCCTTCTGGGTATCCATCCTGATCCTGAAATACTAAAACTGGTTCCCACAGTCTATCACGAATATCTGGATGTATTCAATAAGAAGAACGCTGATACTCTTCCTCCCCACCGGACTTATGATTGTCCCATAGAACTGTTGCCTGGGGCTGAGATACCTTTTGGCCGAATCTACCCTCTTTCTGAACTTGAATTACAAACCCTCTGTAATTACACTGACGAAAGTCTGGATAAAGGATTCATCCGACCATCCACATCACCTGCAGGAGCTGGCATTTTCTTTGTGGAAAAGAAAGAACATACCCTCAGGCCCTGTGTGGACTATCGTGATCTCAATAAAATAACGGTCAAGAACCGCTATCCACTTCCCCTAATTTCTGAACTTTTCCAGAGGTTACGAGGGGCACATGTTTTCTCTAAACTTGATTTGAGGGGTGCATACAATTAAGTCAGGATTCGTGAAGGAGACGAATGGAAGACCGCATTCCGAATGCGCTTTGGACATTTTGGATACTTAGTCATGCCGTTCCATCTGTGTAATGCCCCAGCTACATTCCAACACCTTGTCGATGACATATTTCGGGACTATCTTGACTTGTTCATTATTGTGTACTTGGATGACATCCTTGTACTTTTCAGCTCACTAGTAGTGTTGAGCGAACCCGGACTGTAACGTTCGGGTCCGTACCGAACCTTTGGGTGTCCAGGACCCGAACCGGAACACGGACATTTCAAAAAACGTTCGGGTTCGGGTTCTGGGTTCTGGTAGTTGATCACGCATGTTGAATAGCTGCAGGGCAGCCAACCAACAAGCGTTTCACTGGTTTGCCCTTAGAAGCCATCACAGCCATGCCTACTAATGGCATGGCTGTGATTGGCCAGTGCATCATGTGACCCAGCCTCTTTATAAGCTGGAGTCACAGTGCTGCATGTCACATGCTCTTGGGTTAGTGTAGGGAGAGGAAGCTGACGGCGTCAGGGAGAGATTAGAGACATTTTAACATCTGATCCTGCATCCTGAGATAGATTACTACTGCTGTGCTGTTGCTCTGAGGACAGATAGCAGAAATTAGAGATTTCACATACCGCTGCTTTGAGTTGCAGATCAAACTCTGCATAAAACAACGATCACTACGATCGTGCAC
>BLSH010328665.1:151311-165681 GCA_018402905.1 Glandirana rugosa
GACAGTGGAAAACGCCCAGGTAACGTTACGGTAGACGTCTTTACCACTCTGGGTCTTTAACTTATCGGACAAAAAGCTTGAGCGTAAAGAGTTGAAAACACGTCTCTACCACAACTGACTCAAATAGGTCATGAAAGAAATTTACTGGAGACACATTAAGATCACTCATCTCAACTCACTTGGAGACCTTCAAGCCCAAGACGACCAGGCCGGCTTGAAGCCCTGTTTCAGGCCCAAGCCCAGGCCTGTCTTGGTCTTGCAAGCGTGTCTAGGCTCCTACTCCACATCCACCCCCTTCCCATTTTTTTATTTGATTTTAATTTATTTTCCCTATCCCCATTTTTTTGTAGGGCACTTGCCCTACTGTTACCCCCATTTTACTTCCTCTTGCAGCCCTCTAGCACTTGCCAGGACATTGTTACAGCCATTTTTGTGCCTAAAAGTTCGGGTCCCCATTGATTTCAATGGGGTTCGGTGTCCGTGCGAACGTTCTGGTTCTGTCCGGACCCGAACCCGGACTTTGTCCCGAAGTTCGGCCGGACCAGCAGAACCCGAACTTCCAGAGGTTCACTCAACTCTACTCACTAGAATTACACAGAGGTCATTTAAAGAAAGTACTGGATAAACTCAGTCAACACCATCTCTGCACAAAAGTTGAGAAATGCGAGTTCGAAAAACAGGCTATTCAATTTCTGGGTCTCACCATTTCTGCAGATGGCATTGCAATGGACCCGCAAAAGGTGACAGCTGTATTAGAATGGCCTGCTCCGGAGGCAATATAACGCTTTGTGGGGTTTGCCAATTTCTATAGGAAGTTTTTAAAGAACTTTTCCGGTATCATTGCACCCATCACACAGCTAACCAAGCAGCATATTCCATTTAAATGGACTCCTGAGGCTCAAAGTGCTTTCAAACAATTGAAGACCTGTTCCCCTCTGCTCCTATTTTGAAGCATCCAGATCCTGCTTTGGCTTATGTACTATGAAGTAGATGCCTCTGAAAGTGCGGTTGGGGCTATATTATCTCAATGGCAAGGGGCCAAATCTTTGCTCCACCCTATTGCCTTTTTTCTCCAGGAAATTAAGTTCCTCTGAAAGGAATTATGATGTGGGGGATCGAGAACTATTAGCCATTAAAGCTGTCCTCGAAGAATGGCGCCGCCTGCTGGAGGGTGCTGCACATGCCATCCTTATCTTTACAGACCATAAAAATCTGGAGTACTTAAGAACTGCTAGACAATTCAGACCTTGACAGGCCAGATGGGCACTTTTCTTTTCCCGATTTGTATTCCGTATAACCTTTAGTCCCGGATCCAAGAATTGCAAGCCTGACGCTCTCTCACGCATGTTTTATGAAACAGTCCCAACTTCCGAACCTGACACTATCTTGCCAGCTAAATACTTCCTGCTTCTACAAACAGATTTGATATCTCAAATTAAGGAGGCAGTCACCACTCATCCTCCTCCTCCAGATTTACATCTTCAGCAAAGGGATGAACTCTATTTCCACAAAGAACAAATTTTCATCCCTGAACATTTTAGGGTTCCTATTCTCAAGAGGTGCCATGACCATCCCCTGGCCAGACACTTTGGAATCCACAAGACCTCAAATTTGGTGTCACGATCCTTTTGTGGTCATGTTTATTTAAGGACTGTAAAGACTATGTCGGATCCTGTTATATATGCCTCATAAACAAGTTGGATCGTGCCAAAACCTGGGGCCTGTTGGAATCTCTTCCAGTCCTTGAAAAGCCATGGAGTATGATATCCATGGATTTTATGGTGGAACTTCCTCCATCCGAAGGATTCACTACTATCTTTGTCATAGTTGATCGCCTGTCAAAGATGACACATTTCATACCTTTGAAAGGAACTCCCTCTGCCACCGAGACTGCTGCCGCATTCATCAAGGAAGTTGTGAGGTTACATGGCATTCCAGTCAATATTGTTTCTGATCGTGGGGTCCAGTTCACCTCTAAGTTTTGGAAGGGCCTGTGTGACACATTGAATATTGAACTGTGTTTGTCATCTACTTACCACCCGCAGACAAATGGATAGACTGAGAGGACAAACCAAACTCTTGAACAATATTTGAAATGCTTTTCTTCCTTCTGGCAAGATGACTGTGTGTCTCTCCTTCCTTTAGCAGAGTTTGCATACAATAACTCAGTTCACTCTGCCACCAAGCAGTCTCCCTTCTATGTCAACTTTGGATATCAATCTTCCTATCTGCCTGAAGTGCCTACGGAATCTACTGTACCAGCTGTACAAGAGAGATTGAACTTTCTCCAAACAGCTCTTGCGAGCAACCATCTTGAAGGCACAGGCAGGTAATACATTTTTTTTTGATAAAAGGAGAAGAGGGAATTTAAATTTGAAACCTGGAGATAAAGTCTGGCTGTCTACGGCAAATTCAAAATTGGGGTGTCCTCAAAAAAGCTTGTCCCAAGATACCTGGGTCCCTTCGCAATTAAGAAAAGGATCAACTCCGTGACATTTGAACTATCTTTACCAAGTAATCTGAAGATTCATCCCGTTTTTCATGTGTCACTATTGAAACCAACAGTTCCCAAACCCTGAGTTCTGAAGCTCCTGCTCCGGTATTGATTGAGGGTAACGAGGAATACGAGGTAGAGGCTATTCTGGACTGTAAAAGAAGGGAGGGTCAAACCTAGTTCCTTATTAAATGGAAAGGCTATGGGCCAGAAGATAATTCCTGGGAACCCACCTCTAATGTCCATGCGCCTTGGTTAATACGAGCTTACCTTCAACTCCACCCTGAAAAGCGGTCTCTAGTGGGCATCTGGAGGCTGCCCCTAAAGGGGGGGCAATGTCAGGGAATTCCTATAAGACATCTGGCGCGCATATGTGCGCATGCGCATGGTGTTTCCAGAAGACCGGCTAACAGGCACGCGCATGCGCACGGGAGCACACAAACACGCATGTGCCCACGCACAAGCACAATTGCACTTGGCGCCAGTTGGACTATTTAAAGGGAGCTCATTCCCATGATCTTTGCTGACTGATCTTCAGCTGTGTTTTGTATCCTGACCAATCCTGTATGCTCTTCCTGTTGATAACCTGGCGTGTCCCTTGACCTTGGCTTTGGATCCTGCTTCTGTTCTGCTGCTTACCTTTGACCCGGCTCCGTTCCTGACTCTGGCTTTGCTGATGACTTGGTACCTCGCTGCCCGCAAGTTGATGACCTCGGCTATTCCCATGATTCTGCTTCTGTCCTTAAACCTGGTTCCTGCTAAGCCTCAAGTGGTGCTGTATCGCTGCATGTTCCAGCCCTCCAAGTCCTGTTATACTGCCGAGCCAGAACCTTCAACATAAGTGGAGTGCCCCTTTAACCTTGACCAGTTCTCTGAACATTGCCACTGTTCCTGCTACTCTGGTTCCACGGTTCCCTTGGAGTCGCATCATCTGCTACATCGGCTTCTTCTGTCGCACCTTCAGTGGGGTCAGGGCAGGAGATATAAGAGAGGCCGACCTCATCAACTCAGACTCCTATCAGGTACATGACACAAGGTCTCAAGTTTGAATGGGGAGCAGGTGAGTTAAATTTGGTGTTATCACTCTTACTCTCTCATACTGGTCGCTGGAAGTTCAACATGGAACCTCGTGGCACAGAACTCTCTGAGGATCTGAAAAAAAGAATTGTTGCTCTACCTAAAGATAGACTAGGCTATAAGAAGATTGCCAGAACCCTGAAACTGAGCAGCAGCATGTGGCCAAGACCATGCAGTGGTTTAACAGGACAGGTCCTACTCAGAACAGGCCTCGCCAAGGTTGACCAAAGAAGTTAAGTGCACATGCTCAGCATCATATCCAGAGGTTAGCTTTCAGAAATAGACATAAGAATGCTGCCAGCATTGCTGCAGAGGTTGAAGGGGTTAGGGGTCAGCCTGTCAGTGCTCAGACCATACGCCACATGCTGCATCAAATTGGTCTGCATGGCTGTCATCCCAGAAGGAAGCCTCTTTTAAAGATGATGCACAAGAAAACCCGCAAACAGTTTGCTGAAGACAAGCAGACTAAGGACATGGATTACTGGAACCATGTCTTGTGGTCTGATGAGACCAAGATAAACGCATTTGGTTCAGATGGTGTCAAGCTTGTGTGGTGGCAACCAGGTGAGGAGCTCAAAGACAAGTGTGTCTTGCCTACAGTCAAGCATGGTGGTGGGAGTGTCATGGTCTGGGGCTGAATGAGTGCTGCTGCCACTGGGGAGCTACAGTTCATTTGGGAACCATGAATGCCAACATGTACTGTAATATACTGAAGCAGAGCATGATCCCCTCCCTTCCCGCAGGGCAGTATTCCAAAATGATAATGACCCCAAACACACCTCCAAGATGACCACTGCCTTGCTAAAGATGCTGAGGATAAAGATGATAGACTGGCCAAGCATGTCTCCAGACCTAAACCCTTTTGAGCATCTGTGGGGCATCCTCAAATGGAAGGTGGAGGAGTGAGCGCAAGGTCTCTAACATCCACCAGCTCCATGATGTTGTCATGGAGGTAGGTAAGTGGACTCCAGTGGCAACCTGTGAAGCTCTGGTGAACTCCATGTCCAAGAGGGTTAAGGCAATGCTGGAAAATAATGGTGGCCACACAAAATATTGACATTTTGGGCCCAATTTGGACATTTTCACTTAGGGGTGTACTCACTTTTGTTGCCAAACATTAATGGCTGTGTGTTGAGTTATTTTGAAGGGACAGCAAATTTACACTGCTATACAAGCTGTACACTCGCTACTTTACAGTGTAGCAAAGTGTAATTTCTTCAGTGTTGTCACATGAAAAGATAGAATAAAATATTTACAAAAATGTGAGGGGTGTACTCACTTTTGTGAGATACTGTATATTATTATGCTATATGTTCTAAGATAATAATTTATTATTTAACTATTTACTGTGAAATTACTGGTTTGAAGTTATAACTTCAAGCTTCAGTAATTTGTCCATTGAGCCACCTGCTTGAGTACAGTTTTAGAAAATATAGTAAATTACTTTAACTAGTTCCCCACCGCGCGCAGTATATTTACTGCGGCGGTGTGGACGCTTCCCGCGAATCGCTGTAAGTGAGGAGTGTGCCCGCGGCTTGGGTGGACCCGATGTCCGCCAGCGAGCCGCGATGAGCGGCCACAGCTAAAGTTAGTGGGGACATAGGAGATCTACTGATCCCT
This sequence comes from Glandirana rugosa, assembly GCA_018402905.1. Taxonomy (NCBI): domain Eukaryota; kingdom Metazoa; phylum Chordata; class Amphibia; order Anura; family Ranidae; genus Glandirana; species Glandirana rugosa. The sequence continues at coordinate 156,503 of BLSH010328665.1, forward strand.
GTCACTGGGAGCAGTTAGATCTCTTATGCCCATGGTAGCCCAGCCCCCCCCACAGTTAGAACACACCCAGGGAACACAGTTAACCCCTAGATCTTCCCCTGCAGGTTAACCCCTTCACTGCCAATGACATTTATACAGTAATCAGTGGACATTTAAATTTCTGATCGCTGTATAAATGTCATTAGTCCCAGAAAAGTGTCAAAATGGTCCGACATGTCTGCTGCAATATCGCAGTGCCGATAAAAATCGCAGATCACCGTCATTACTAGTAAAAAATAAAAAAAATAAAAAACCCCCAGAAATGAATTGTCATCATCCATAAATGTGGCCACTTTTGCGCAAACCAATCAATAAACGCAGATTGAGATTTTTTTTACCAAAAATATGAGGAAGAATTTAAATTGGCCAAAACCGATGAAAAAGTATGTTTTTTTATATTTTTTTTTTTGGATTTGTATTTTAGCAAAAAGTAAGAAAAACAGTTTTTTTTTGCAAAATTGTTGCTCTTCTTTTGTTTATAGCGGCGATCAGAAATGACGCAGAGGCGATCAAATGCCACCAAAAGAAAGCTCTATTTGTGGGAAAAAAAAGATGCAAATTTCGTTTGGGTACAACACAGCATAACGGCGCAATTGTCAGTTAAAGCGACGCAGTGCCAATTGCTCTGGTCCTAAAGTGGGAAATCCTTCCGGGGCTGAAGTGGGTAAAAACAATATATAATAATTATTTGTATATTACTTACTCATGGTAATTAACTACTTGCCACCCAGGCCAATTCTGACACTTTTCTCCTACATGTAAAAATCTTTTTTTTTCTAGAAAATTACTCAGAACCCCCAAACATTATATATATTGTTTTAGCAGACACCCTAAGAAATAAAATGGTGGTCATTGCAACTTTTTATGTTACACAGTATTTGCACAGAAATTTTTCAAACACATTTTTTTTTTTTTAAAGAAACAGTTTCATGAATCAAAAAAAACAATAAAGTTAGCCCAATTTTTTTTTGTATAATGTGAAAGGTGTTGCCAAGTCTAGTAAATAGATACCTAACATGTTACGCTTTAAAATTGCGCACACTTGTGGAATGGCACCAAACTTCAGTTCTTCGTTTCAAACATTTTATTGGTGAAAAAGTAGAGGATACATAACAGTGTACAAATATGATAGTGTTACATAGGTGATAAGCCAAAAGCAGAATGTTAAATACGAGTATAGAAGTGATCAGTCCACCATGTAATTGCATTGCCATAATACAGGAAATCCGGTATACTATAGAAGGAAATAGTAGTATCCATTTATACAGAAACACTTAAAAAAACAGTGAAATCCGATCAAAAAACAAGAAAATTAAAAAAGGAAGTGAAGAAGTCGGAGGTCAACATCAAGTGAGGGTGTGGAAGCGCTGCTACAAAATACTAGTGAATAAAATAAAGAGAAATACAATTAGATACACATAAGAACCTTGTGGTCAAATCAATGCTTACTCATATTGAAAGTGCTATAATAAACCAATCATAATATGTAACCTTGATTGTTAACTGTGAATAACAATAATGCTTCAGGTAAATAGACATAAGAAACCAGAGTGCTTATCATACAGTGCATACAAAGCAATTTCATAAGAGTACTGCTGAATGTGCAGACAATGCTACAAATAAAGTGCTGGTGGCATTGAGCAATTAGTAATAAAGGCAGGCGAAAAGTCTGAAAGCAGAAAAAAAGTCTATAGGCAGATAGATGTGAGGGATTCCTCTCATATAAAAGATTTAGCAGTCCGCAGGTGCATGTACAAGCTGGAATACTGGTGTGCTCCCTTCACCGGGTAGAGTGGACTCTCACCTCCAGGAAAGACCCCGCCGGGTCTTGTCTCACATAAGTAATGATAGTAATTTATGCAATAATGTGATCACACTGTATTCTCCACCAGATAAATTGTAGGCTCACCTCAAACTAGGACCCCAATGGGCTAGTAGCACATAACTGAAGGGGGTAAGTATCCAGGTAGTGCCCCTTTAGGCTTGTGGTTGGGATTCCCGATTTTCCACCGATAGTATGTCATCATGCAAACAAAAAACACCTCCAATAGTGTAATAGGTTTTACTAAGGGTAAGAGGTAGTAAATGACAACACCCTCCTTAAAATGCACTCACATTTATTGAAATTATAAACAGCATAAAATCCAATAAGAATCGTGATATATCACACACAGATCTCACGTGTCAGATGTAAGTACCACCGCCAGGCAGGACCTCTACATGTTTCACCACCCCATGGCTTCATCTGGAGGAAAGAAGAAGTCGGAGGGTTTACTCCCCAGGCTGGGATCCGGTTAAGTGGCCCAGCCGAAGTGGGGGAGCAAAGGCCTCCTGTAAATCATAGTTTATTACAATAGGGGGAAAGGGGAACTAGAGAAGGAGAAAGAGAAAGGGGAAAGACCCCAAGGAGGAAAGGGGGAAGGGGGGATGGGTGTGGGGGGATATCTCCGGGGGGGGGTACTGGCTCAGAGAAGGCTAGAAGTGTGTAGCCTAGGTAGGGTTACTTAACCCAATGTCTATGATCAGTGCCTGGTCAAAGCCCGGGGGAAGACCATGGGTGATCCATGGACGCCAGAGTTTTTCAAAGAGAGAGTTTATCAAGGTACATGGCCTCAGTTTTAGCGTGTATAAATGCCTGGTTAAAGGCATGTTTAATTGGATCCATGGACAGTGTGGTGGATTTCCAAGCCTTAGCAATGGACTGTTTGGTTGCCGTTGTGACAAAGAGTAGAAGTTTAAATTGTCTTTTAGTTAGCGTAGGGCGTTTACTGTTCAAGAGAGCCACTGCAAGATCAGGCAATAAGGGAGTGTCAAACATTTGAGATAGTAATTGAAAGACTTCAGTCCATAGGTCACGGGCAATAGGGAAATCCCACCAAATGTGCATGTGAGTGCCTTGGTCTGAACACCCGCAGAAACAAGTAGGAGGATAGTTCGGGTGAAATTTGGATATCCTGGTGGGGACCAGGTACCACCTAGTTGGTTTCCAGAGCAACAATGTTAGGTGAGGCAGATTTGGTGGCTTGCCAGATTTGGTTCCAGTTTAGGTCCTCACAGTGGGAGGGCAGATCTTTTTCCCATTTCTCAACATATGTGGGGGGTGTAGAAGTAGTAGTAGATAAAAGCAGTGTATATAGCAGTGTATATATATGGGAAATAAGGCCACGTTTGTGGGGGTCAGTGTGGCATGCCTGTTCGAACTGCAAGAGGGAGGGGACAGAGTTGTCCGGGGGGGTATATTGTGAGTAGAAATGTTTTATCTGAATGTACCTGAAGACTTTGGTGGAAGGTAGGTGGTGAGTCTCACATAAGGTGGAGAAGGGAGTGATAGTGTTGAATCTATATAAGTGGTAAGCACGGAGGAGGCCAGCTCTTGACCAGTTGGTGAAGGAGTGCGGAGAGGTCCAAGCTGGGTAGAAGGCTGGGTTGTGTAAAAAGGAGAGTAATGGATTGTGGGGTGTTTTTTAAGTCTGTCCCATAGGGTTAGGCTGTGTTTGGTAATTGGATTGTGGAAGTTATGGTGGTGAGATGGGTGCATCCACAGGAGATTGGCAGTGGACAGTGGATCACAATCCACTGATTCTAGGGCCACCCAGAGGGGGATTTCCTTTGTCGCGTGGTATTTGGGGAGTACAACCAGCTGAGCTGCTTGTTAATACTTGGGGAAATTAGGGACACTTGGACCGCCTCGTATACGGGGGGAGTAGAGAGCACATGGGGGTAGACGCAGTCTATGTGAACCCCAAATGAAACGGGAGGCCCTACGTTGGAGTATTCTAAGATGCGGTGGGACTTTAGTTGGAAGAACTCTGAATAAGTATAAGATTTTTGGGAGGATGGACATTTTAATGACCGTGATTCTGCCCATCCATGAGAGGGGGAGAGATGCCCATTTGGGCATAAGATTGGTGAGGTGAGTAAGCATTTGGGGGTAATTGGCTGAGTATAGGATGGTCGGGTCGGGCGTGAATTTAACGCCTAGGTAGGTAAGGTGGGTCGTGGTCCAGGAGAAGGGGAGGGAATCCCTTAATTGGGTGTGTAAGGCCGGTGGCAGAGAGATGTTTAGGGCTTTAGATTTTTGGGGGTTGACGTGGAGTCCAGAAATTTGGTCAAAGTCTGAAAGAAGTTTCATTAGGTTGGTGGCGGAGGTCAAAGGGGTTGTTAGGAACAGCAGGACATTGTCGGCAAACAAGCATAGTTTATGGTGATGGTTTCCTAGTTCAAGGCCATGTATATTGGGGTTATTCCAAATCAGGATCGATAACGGCTCAATCACCAGGGCGAAAAGAAGGGGAGAGAGGGGACAGCCCTGTCGAGTACCTCTGTGTATGCAAAAAAAAGCATAGTTTATGGTGATGGTTTCCTAGTTCAAGGCCATGTATATTGGGGTTATTCCAAATCAGGATCGATAACGGTTCAATCACCAGGGCGAAAAGAAGGGGAGAGAGGGGACAGCCCTGTCGAGTACCTCTGTGTATGCAAAAGGAGTCAGAGCAAAATCCAGAGTAGGTAACGTTGGCTTTCGGGTCGTGATAAAGAGATAAGATCCATCTAAGGAAATATGGAATGTAGGTAGGGCCAGGCCAGTGAATCGAATGCTTTGTGTATATCTAATGATAGAAAGCAGCTAGGGATGCGGCATGTTCGTGCTGTATGGGCTAAAAGTGCGGCTCTGTGGATATTGTCACCTGCTTGTCTGGAGGGGATAAACACAGTCTGATCTCTATGGATCAGTTTGCCTATTATGGGTTACAAGCGGGTAGAAAGGGTCTTGGCCAAGATTTTAATATCGAGGTTAAGTATCGAGATAGGTCCATAATTGGACAAAGAGGAATCGTCGGTATTAGGTTTAGGTATCATTCATATCAACGCCGTTAGGGATTCGGGCCAGAATTGTTGGTCTTTAAGAAGGGAGTTGAAGGCTGTAACAAGAAGTGGGGTTAATATGTCAGAAAATCTTTTGTAGTAGGTGGCCGAAAGGCCATCGGGGCCTGGGCGTTTGTGTGGTTTTAAAGTTTTAATAGTTGCAACTATTTCCTCTATCGTGAGTGGTTGGTCTAAGGCCGTTCTGTGGTCCTGGGTAAGGGATGGGAGATGAATGTCGGAAAGTAGGGAATATAGTTGAGATTGGTTGAAGCTAGAAGGCTCTTCATAGAGGTCTGAGAGTTTCCTATGGAAAATGTTTAGGATCTTCAGGGGGTTACTTGTGTACGAGTTGGGGGATGTTATCAATCATATCGGCTTGGGGTTATAGTCAGCCCTACGAAGTGCTAGTGCCAGGAATGTGTCTGGTTTATTCGTCTTCATGTATAGAGTGTGCTTTGATTTGCTAAGAGCTTTTTCAGCCGATTCTGTTAAGCTTATGTCTAGTTCTAGGCGGGCTTTTTCAAAAAGTTCCCTGGTGACAGGGGATGGGGAGCTTTGGAACTGATCAGTAGCTTTGCGGAAGGCTATGTCTAGTTGTTGCAGTCATTTGCAATATTCTTTGCATGCATGGGAGGCTTGGCTAATGCATACTCCTCTAATGTAGGGTTTATGCGCTTCCCATTTGGTGAGAGGGTCAGTGTGTGGAGTTACATTAGTAGCCAGGTATTCCTTCAGAGAAGCAGCAATTTCTAATCTGTGAGTGGGGTTCGCCAGGAGGCTATCGTTAATGGTCCAGGACTTATGCGATCGCGTAGGAACTAGGGAAGAGAAAGTCATAATTACTGCATTATGGTCAAACCATGCACTGGGTAGTATATAGGAATCTAGCCTCTGGGCCGAGGTTGCTGTGTTGACCAGGATGTGGTCGATGCGTGAGAAGGTTTTGTGGGGATGGGAGTAGTGGGTGTATTGGTGTCTGGCGGGATTGTGTTCTCTCCAAGAGTCCACTAGTGAATGGTGGTGTAGGAGCTGTCGGAAGTCGAGGCGGCTAGCTGTAGCGGGTGCAGGTGATTTATCTAGAAGGGGATAGAGTACTTGATTAGAGTCTCCACAGACTATAACAGCCCCCCTCTTGTGTGTGTCCATGAGTTGGAATAAATGGGAGAGAAACGGGAGCGGGTTAGAGTTAGGGGCATAGTAAGAAGCAATGGTGATGTCTTGGTCGAGGAGCTGACCCCTCAGGAGTAGGTATCTGCCCTCCGGATCTTTGATCTCAGTGAAGAGAGTAAATATTGCGGTGGAGTGGAAAGCAATCAGCACTCCTCTCTGTTTTTTAGTTGCTGAAGCCATATAGGTCTGTGGGTATTGGTGGGCAAGAAACTTTGGGGTGGAGTGGGCAGAGAAGTGTGTCTCCTGGAGGCATACCACATGGGCTGATATAGAGGCATAGATTTGGAAAGCATTGGTACGCTTAGCTGGAGAGTTGAGTCCTTGGACATTATGAGTTAATATGTTTAGAGGGGCCATGCAGAGTATTGGTGTGGTTAGCTATAGTTTAGTTTAAGGAAGTGTGGTTGCGCCTCCCTCTGGAGATAGGTACGTTTGGAAAAAAGGGTAGGGGAAGGTGAGGAAAGAGAGATAGGAGTTAGGAGGGGTAGAGGTTATTTGGTATACAGGTTGTGTAACAAGATCAATGATATAGTAGGAATAAGAGTAAACAAACAATCGTGCTCACACTAGGAGCAGGAAAATCCTAGGGGTGGCTAAAAGTGGCCTACCAGAGGATTTTCAATCCCACGATCAACCCGGACGATAATTCCAGGTTGCAAAGGAATTAATGAGGTGCAGTGGACTGTCGTTGGGAACTGGACAGCCGCAAACATAACAGTTATCAACCAAATAGAGACATATTAAAGTCGTACCAATATTCACAGTGTATAAAAGTCTGCAGCGATGATATCCGGCCTAATCCGTTAATGTGGACATGGGGAGTTTCATATGAAACGTAAAAGCTAGGGAGACTGAATGGCCTAGATGCTATGCAGTAAGAGCCAGGGTAATCGCCGCAGACTTGCTGTGTAGCGCTGTAAGGCATAAGATCTATAGTAAGTGTGGATCCATATGACTTAGCATGGGCTCAGAAGATAGGGACAGGGAGACCCAGAGGGAGGGTGTCAAGTAGGTCATGGGGCAATGGGGTGTACTAGATCTCTAGGGTCTTGCATTTGATATAGGGGGGAGGGAGTAGCCCCAGTGAGGCTGTAAAGTCTGGAGCCGACCTAGCGGGTCCTTGTGAAAAGTCAAATCAGCCTTCCGGGGGTTGAGGGCTGAAAGGTTTTTTCCTTCCAAAGAGAAAGGTGTCCATCTGTGTCACCGAGACCGTCAGGGTAGCCTATAGTAGGGGAATAAAAACGGTTAGTAGACAAAGGGAGTTAGCGACAGCTTCAATCCATTGGAACAGCAGGTGCAGGGAATGTAAGGAGACTCCTCTTGTGTGAAGCCATCGGGGAGATTGGTCCATATCCATCTTGATGTTTCCTTGGTGAGTTGGAGGATGCGCGCCTCTTTGAATTGTCCAGCGAGGGGTCTGGGGCGAGGAGACGAAGACCTTGGAGAGCAGAGATGAGGTTTTAACCCTTTGAGGACCATAAGATTACCGTCATCAATATAAAAATAATTATATTTTTTCCCTTTAAGAATGTATTTGAACAATAAAAAAAAACATTTCCACACATTTTTTTTCGTACACTTCAGTTGCTGTAACTAAGCCATTTCATGAAATAACTGGCAAAAAGCTAGATCCATTTGTTGATAAGAACTAATATTTTGACTCAAACCAAAAAAAAAAGTATTTTAAGTTCTTAATCAGATGATACAGGCAATTTAAAACATGGGACAAATACGTCCCTTGGTCTTCAAAGGGTTAATGCTTTTCTCCTGGTGAGAGTTTGCTGTGAGAGGTCTTGAATAGAGTTGAGCGAACCCGGACTGTAAAGTTTGGGTCCGTACCGAACTTTGGGGTGTCCGGGACCCGGACCCGAACCCAGACTTTTCAAAAAAGTCTGGGTTCGGGTCCGGGGTTCTGGTAATTTTAATGAAAATTCTGAAAATTGCTGTAAAAAAGTCCAGGAAGGTCCTAGAGGTCTGCAAAAGGAAGGAAAATGGGGGTAAGGACGGGACAAGTGCCCTACAAAGAAATGGGGACAGGTAAATAACTTTAAATATTTAAAAAAAAATAAAAACATAAAAAAAGCAAAAATGGAGGTGAATGTGGATCATCTTCAAACTGGGTCTGAAAAGTATTAATTAACGGTAGAAGCCATATAACTGTTCTAAAATCATCTTCAAACGGTGTGAAAAAAGTATAAATAACCATATACTTGTTCTTCTCTATGCTGTAGTTTCACACAGACTGTACAGATGTTTTCAGAACAGATGTTCAGTCATTGCCGGTTATATTTAAAATTTCACACAGACTGTACAGAAGTTTGCAGAACAGATGTTCAGTCATTGCCGGTTATATTTAAAGTTTCACAGAGACTGTACAGATGTTTTCAAAACAGATGTTCAGTCATTGCCAGTTATATTTAAAGTTTCACACAGACTGTACAGATGTTTGCAGAACAGATGTTCAGTCATTGCCGGTTATATTTAAAGTTTCACACAGACTGTACAGATGTTTTCAGAACAGATGTTCAGTCATTGCCTGTTCTATTTAAAGTTTCACACAGACTGTACAGATGTTTTCAGAACAGATCTTCAGTCATTGCCGGTTATATTTAAAGTAAAACACAGACTTTACAGTTGTTTTCAGAACAGATGTTCAGTAGTGTTGAGCGAACCCGGACTGTAACGTTCGGGTCCGTACCGAACTTCCGGGTGTCCGTGGCACGGACCCGGACCCGGACATTTCAAAAATCGTTCGGGTTCGGTCCGGGGTTCTGCTATTTTACTCCACGTGTTGAGAAGCTGCAGGGCAGCCAATCAACAAGCATTTCACTGGTTTGCCCTTAGAAGCCATCACAGCCATGCCTACTAATGGCATGGCTGTGATTGGCCGGTGCATCATGTGACCCAGCCTCTTTATAAGCTGGAGTCACAGTGCTGCAGTCACATGCTCCTTGGGTTAGTGTAGGGAGAGGTAGCTGACTGCGTGAGGGACAGATTTGAGACATTTTAAGACCTGATCCTGCATCCTGAGATAGATTACTTTACTACTGCTGTCTGTGCTGTTGCTCTGAGGACAGATAGCAGAAATTAGAGATTTCACATAC
>BLSH010328665.1:188835-203552 GCA_018402905.1 Glandirana rugosa
CTCGATTACATAAGATAGTCGGGGTACTCGACCCTAGCCTCTTCGAGTGTAGGAGATATAGATTTATAATTTTGTTATATATGTACGTATCTACTCTCTACGGTACCAGACCGTTGAGTCCCATCCCCTTTTTTTCTGCCGTTCTTTCTCTCTTTCCCATCATTTCCCTACCCTACAGGTCTGATTAGAGGGTGAGGGTCGTTCTACTACAATCAAAATATAGAGTATACCCTTACGGGTGTATAAACCGGGTCCCAAGGGTGTACGAGAGTTTAAACGGATTCCTCAGAACCTATCATAACCGTTGAGTGCGATCGTTCGGGTTCCGTCCGGACCCGGACCCGGACTTTGTCACGAAGTTCGGACGGACCAGCAGAACCCGAACTTCCAGGTGTTCGCTCAACTCTACTCAGGAGAAAGTTGCCAATACTATCCAAGACTCCTTAGGCAAATTTGAGAGCATGTGGGAACCCTGGGCCAAATATGTGGGCATTCCCATATGAGATATAAAACTAACATCATCTTGCTGGGAGTGGGAGATTAGTCTGGACATCCCATCCCTTTACTACCCTTTCTCTCTTTCTTGCCGTCTTTTTTTCCCCTACCCTGAGTTGCCAGACCATGGCATCTCTCATCTATGCATGTATATATTGTTTTAATATTTAGATATAGAGGATGTGAGCTTCTCCGATCCCAGCTCATGGGGCTGATAGAATACATTAGCTCTTATGTTTGGAATATCCACGGGAATGGCACGCTGGCTACAGCATGATCCCATTGGGGTGACCAGTCTGCCCTACTGTGGTTCCATTGTCCAGGCATAGCAGAGCAGAATATTCGGACTAGCTAATTATATCCCTACTATTTATTTAGCTATTTGGGTTAGGGACCAGATCATGAGACTTCACACCTGGTTACTCTATAGACACAGGTTAACAAGAGTTTATGAACATTCAGGCTGGTTTGAGTTACACCACCGAATTCTGTCTCATCTGTACAGCTGATTTGCCTATCTGTCACTCCTGCGAAATTCTATACTTATATGGTTAGTATACTTGTTTTATTGCTGTACATGCTATACAGTTTTTGAGGCGTATGTATACTGTATATTTGTCAAAATTTGAATAAAATTCTTAAAACATTAAATTACAAAATGTATTTCACTTCTTTAAAACACATGGAATCTGTCTAAAATCATATAGGTACAACACCAATATTCAACATTAAGCTACTATTGGGCAGTGGCGTCGCCAGGGGGTGGCTACTGGGGCTATATCCCAGAATCTGGGGTCCATAGCCCTGAGTCTCTTATCGTGTCGCCTGCTATCAATGCCCTGGGGCCACTTTTGGCTCAGAGCTTGCCTTTAAAAAAAAAGGGTTAATCAGCAGCGGCAGAAGCCGCATTTTCCGATGCCTTCTCTTTGATCTGGCCAGTGCGGCGCTGCCCACTAGTCTGATGCCTGGCCTGAGTCACACTGTGATTATGCCTGAGGGTAGCAGGAGAACAGAAGAATGGCCGTGGCTGGGGCGGAAGAATTAAGGTGCTTTTTGAAATCTGGCTATATTCATTCATATATATTCTCTCTCTCACACTCCTCTCTCCTCTCTCTCTCCTTTATATTAAAAAAAAACATAATAATAAATTAAGATGTTTTTGAAGGTAAAAAATAATGTGCATTTTATTTTTTTTCTACAGTGTCTACATAGCATTGCACCCAGTTGTAATGCCCCCACTTGTATTTCCCCTGGGTGGGTATGCACTCAGTTGCAGTGCACAGACTTGTATTCTGCCTGGGTGGTAATGTACCTGGTTGTAATGCACCCACTTGTATTTCCCCTGGGTGGGAATGCACCCATTTGTAATGCACCCACTTGTATTCCCCCTGGTTGGGAATGCACCTGGTTGTAATGCACCCTCTTGAATTTCCCCTGGGTGGGAATGCACCCAGTTGTAGTTCCCCATCTTTTACATTGTACATCCATATACACCGTGTGCCCTATAAAAGGAGATGGGCATTAAGGTATATATAGAGAGATTCATTTAGGCAGAGAGTAAGCACTGCCTAAATCTTGATACATCAGACATGTGTAAAGGGCAACAGTGTACCCATTGCAGCCAATGTAAACCAAGGAGTGGGATGCTGGTGATGTCAGTGCCCTTATATTGACATATGCCTATATTAACCACTTGAAGACCACACCCTGCAGATATACTGCAGCAGAGTGGCCCTCATGCACGAAATAATGTACCTGTACGTGATTTCATGCACAGGGTCTGGGGCGCATGCACGTGCCACCAGCGACCTGCTCCCACTGTGATTGGACACAGTGGGAGCCAATCAGCGGGTCTGGCCTCACATTTTTGTAAATATTTTATTATATCTTTTCATGTGACAACACTGAAGAAATGACAAGTTGCTACAATGTAAAGTAGTGAGTGTACAGCTTGTATAACAGTGTAAATTTGCTGTCCCCTCAAAATAACTCAACACACAGCCATTAATGTATAAACTGCTGGCAACAAAAGTGAGTACACCCCTAAGTGAAAATGTCCCTCCCCGGTGTCATGTGACTTGTTAGTGTTACAAGGTCTCAGGTGTGAATGGAGAGCAAGTGTGTTAAATTTGGTGTTATTTCTCTCACTCTCTGATACTCGTCACTGAACGTTCAACATGGCACCTCATGGTTTAACAGGACAGGTTCTACTCAGAACAGGCTTTGCCACGGTGGAATAAAGAAGTTGACTGCATGTACCCAGCATCATATCCAGAGGTTGTCTTTGGGAAATAGACGTATGAGTGCTGCCAGCATTGCTGCAGAGGTTGAAAGGGTGGGGTAAGACTGTCAGTGCTCAGACCATATGTCGCACACTGCATCAAATTGGTCTGCATGGCTGTCTTCCCAGAAGGAAGCCTTTTCTAAAGATGATGCACAAGAAAGCCTGCAAAAAGTTTGCTGAAGACAAGCAGAGTAAGGACATGGATTACTGGAACCCCGTCCTGTGGTCTGGTGAGACCAAGATAAACTTATTTGGTTCAGATGGTGTCAAGTGTATGTGGCGGCAACCAGGTGAGGAGTACAGAGACAAGCGTGTGTTGCCTAGAGTCAAGCATGGTGGTGGGAGTGTCATGGTCTGGGGCTGCATGAGTGCTGCCGGCACTGGGGAGCTACAGTTTATTGAGGGAACTATGAATGCCTACATGTACTGTGACATACTGAAACAGAGCATGATCCCCTCCCTTTGGAGACTGGGCCACAGAACAGTATTCCAACATGATAAGGAACCCAACCACACCTCCAAGGCGACAACTGCCTTGCTAAAGAAGCTGAGGGTAAAGGTAATGGACTGGCCAAGCACGTCTTCAGACCTAAAGCCTATGGAGAATCTGTGCAGCATCCTCAAATGGAAGGCGGAGGAGCGCAAGGTCTCTAACATCCACCAGCTCCGTGATGTCATCATGAAGGAGAGGAAGATTATTCCAGTGGCAAACTGTGAAGCTCTGGTGAACTCCATGCCCAAGAGGGTTAAGGCAGTGCTGGAAAATAATGGTGGCAGCACAAAATATTGACACTTTGGGCCCAATTTGGACATTTTCACTTAGGGGTGTACTCACTTTTGTTGCCAGCGGTTTGAACATTAATGGCTGTGTGTTGAGTTATTTTGAGGGGACAGCAAATTTACACTGTTACACAAGCTGTACATTCACTTCTTTACATTGTAGCAAAGTGTCATTTCTTCAGTGTTGTCACATGAAAAGATGTAATAAAATATTTACAAAAATGTGAGGGGTGTACTCACTTTTGTGAGATAGTGTACACATGTATATTATATACATGTGTATGCCCGTCCAAGCGTATGACTTTCTTTATTTCCCTGCTATGGGCTCTAGCCCCAGATCCTTTGTAGACTTAGCAACAATAGGCCCACACCAATCCTAAACAGATGTAAATGTCTCAGCCAATATATGTAGGGCTGTTTCTGTCCACGAGAGATTGGCGTATTGACGTAGCTTATTTCCCTACTTGTTTTGTGTCAGTGTCTCAGAGTATCAAAGCCGGTGGGTCATAAAAATAGACAGGCAACCAGCATTTTTAGGAGGCCAGAAATTGGTGGCCCCTGTACTTTTGTCATGACAGGTTTACTTAATACCAAAGAAATTGCCAGCATCTAAGAGGAGTACAGTACGATTAACACTGAGTATACCTGCAATGTGATGCATTAATGAGGAGCCTGACATTTTCATTATACTACGCTAAGCATTTGATTTAGCTGATATTTCTGCAAGCTGCATTGCTGAAATGCTCTCAAGCCACCAGACAATTAGGAAATCAATTCCGAAAATTGAAGGTTTTACTAAGCTGTAGATTCACAAAGGTTGACACAAACAGGAAATGCTCATATTGTCCAATCCAATTTAAAATAAGCATCTTAGACCCCGCGTGTGGTTTACATCTTTCATTTAGCCTGAACTAGGAACCTACGCCTACACACAGCAGTCCTCTGGTGTTTTAATCACACTTCTCTTGCATCTTGATAGAAAGAAGGACATTTACTTTGAGATTCAGCCTTTCCATTACACAGCGTGTTTCCCCCAAATCAGTGCACTGGTTCAAAGGGACCTTTAAAACTTTGGGACTAATTCAGAATCGTGTATTTCACCCTGCGACATCTTTTTTTCTCAACAGGATATTTGAAACTGAATTCGTCAAATGCAAGACTTGATCAAGGTGTACTAGAGTGGTTTGAAACAAAGCAGGAATGACTTTTATATTTCTGTTCAATAGTTTTTATTGAGGTTTTAAGAGAATGACAAGCTTCAAGTTCGCCCACTCAGGAAGACAAATCACTTACACAGACAGTCGAACAAATAGTGTGGCAAGAGAATCTCAATCAGGTTTAACTACTATGAAGTTTGGACCAGTTTTGATGTTCATAATCCTATAGAGGTCCATTGGGCCAGATATCTTGGTTTTATGTACAACCAGAAAAAGTTAAAAAGGCATGTGAAAGGAGAAATAACCTAGAGAAAAAAGAGATAAGGGAGGAAGAGAAGTTAAATAAGGGGGGGGATCCCCACAGACTCAGGATTGTCTCAGATGTTGCACTATAAACAACCTAACCTTGCTGGGTGTAGAGAAGGTAGGGAATAATTGATCCAAGGTTCCCAGATTTGGAGAAACTAAAGCTGGCTTATACAATGTTCTTGTACAATTTTCCTTTAGATTTACTAAAACCAAATAATATGAGGTCAAATCTAAACACTTAAATTGTACGCAATCAGGCAGGCCCTTGCACTACATAACTGAAGGTAAATTTAAAGGACATTAAACAAGAAATTTGTATAATATATAGGCAGCTTTAGAATAGTAGTCCATTAAAACACTGGACATCTTTTCATTTACCATTAAGGTGATCAAACAATCTTTCAATCCCTGAAAAGAAATGGATGGTTTCTTCCAGGCCTGAGTGATGGTCTGTTTAGCGAATATGAACAGTTAAGATGCTAATTTTTGTTGGTAAGTAAAAAGGCCCAGGATAGGGCAATGTAGTACGGCAAATTAGGTATCTTTGTGAATTGTCAGATTAAATGAAGAATATAACAAGCAGAAGACCCTGGACAAACATTCAGTCGCAGGTGGGCAAGACCACCAGATATGTAAAACTTCCCCTCACTGGCCACAATTTGTGAAGCATAAATCACTGCATATGGGATTTGCCTGGGCTATATAAGCAGAAGCCCAATGCCACCTAGCTGATTCAAGATTCGCAGTATTAAAAGAACATATTACTACAGTAGACCAGGCTTTATTCCAATCCTCAAGATTTGTTGAGGTTGTTAAATCTCATTCCCACTGTACCACATAAGAGGGAGGTGCTGAGGGCGTTCGATTATTTAAGGAGGCATAAAGAGGCGAGATGAGGCCAGGGGAATCCAGGGAGTGCTGACATACAAATTCAAAGCTTGTTTTATGAAAGGGGTGCATGGAGGTTTGATAGAGAGATGTTATCCAGTGTCAGAGTTGTAGGTATTGAAAGTTTTCTAGAGAGGTTGCCTCATAGGTTTCTTGTATGGAAGCCCATGATGGAAAAACACAAGTGGTTAGAAAGTACTGCACTTGCATAAATCCATGGGGTCTACCATGTAATTGCCCTTGGTTGTTCCATCCCTGGTGGAATATTCATGAGTGGCAAAAGGAGAAAAAAGGAGGACATAAGGTTACTTGAATTCTACTTTACAAATACTGTACATACTGCGATTATGAAGTAGTCAAACATAGAAAAACAGTTTTGGCACCTTTTAAACCCAGATCAAGTTTCTTATTAACTATGAGCGCCCAAGTCCTCTCCATAAAGCCCCCCAAGCATGCCTTTTTTTGTTTCTTTTAGGACTTGTTCACACCAGAGCAGTCCATTGTAGTGTGTTTAATGCTCATTAACATATGTTGCGTAAAGCCAGCCTATTTATTAGAGTGCTCTTGTCAGGTTTCTGCAGCAAGGAGACCAGAAACGTAGTTACATGAGGAAACTAAGACCAAACAAACAAGTATATATCCTTAAAAGTGAGATTTATTAAAAGTGAACACAGCAATAAGCAAACACAGCAAACAGTGAACATAAACAAACCCCAGCAAACAAACACCAAAACCCCACTGACAAAATCACTAAACTACAGACTAAGTACAATTATATACAAGGTAGGGGCAAGGGTACAGGGAATGCAAGGTTGCAAGGAAGGGGGGATCACAACAGGGTACTCGAACAGGAGCAAGGCAGATGGGTACAGAAAGCTTGAGGATCTCTGGCAGCAAGGAGGCAAACAGAATCGTGACACGCTAGGGAGAGGGAGGAACAGCCTTAAATAGCCACATACTAGCTTAACCCAGGTGTGGCTGATTGACTCTAACAGTCTGCTGGCTCTTGGGAGACTCCTGCTGGTGGACACTGGAGCTGCAGCAAACAGCCCAGAACAGCACAGTGCCACCAGCAGGTAAATCAATCCCATCAGCTCTGCTTACCATAACATAGCACAGCAAAATTTACTTCTGCAGCCTTTGCGCTAGTTGAGCACACCTAACACATGGAAATGTGTTACCTTGTATTGAGGTGTGTTGCAACGCAAGTGCATGGGAAAGGTGTGCATTACTGCTACAGAGTGGTGTGAATGGGCCCTCATCTATACCTTTATCCAACGGTCTTATGGCTCTTCAATGCTGAAGACAGTAGTGTGAAGACAATATTAACCTCTGAGTCCAGGATAAATTGGCCATGCATTGGCAGGGGGGAGTCATTGATGTCATGAGCTTATAGAATGTTGAATGGTGCTGGTTGTTTTTCTTTTTTTTATATTTTCTTTATATTCATTTTTATCTTTTACATCAAAATCAAAAACAGAAAAAGACATACATCTCATAATATCAAACCTCAAAGCAAATACATTACCGAAACTCACTTCCGGTTATATTATAATTGTCACATAACCATCAACACATCAACACCCAAAAAAAAAAAAAAGATGAAGATACTGGATGAGGAGGTCCTGGGCTGGTGTGGTTACACATGGTCTGCGGTTATGAGGCTGGTTGGATGTACTGTCAAATTCTCTAAAACGCCTTTGGAGATGGCTTATGGTAGAGAAATGAACATTCAATTCAAGGGCAACGGCTCTGGTGGACATTCCTGCAGTCAGCATGCCAATTGCACGTTCCCTCAAAACTTGCAACATCTGTGGCATTTGGGTTTTTGAATAAAACTGCACATTATAGAGTGGCCTTTTATTGTGGCCAACCTAAGGCATACCTGTGCAATAACCATGTTGTCTAATCAGCATCTTGATATGCCACACCTGTCAGGTGCATGGATTATCTAGACAAAGGAGAAGTGCTCACTAACACAGATTTAGACAGATTTGTGAACAATATTTTAGAGAAATAGGCCTTTTGTGTACATAGAAAAAGTCATAGATCTTTAAGTTCAGCTCATGATAAATAGGGGCAAACACAAAAATGTTGAATTTATAATTTTGCTCAGTGCTTGTGAGGCACTGGCTGGCAGGATGGTGGATGGTGTGTATATGTTTTTGCACATACACCTGCTAGGTGACTCCAGGGCTTATGGCTGATGTGTAGAGAACAAACATTTTGTTTTCTCAAAATCTTAATAAGTTCATGGTCATGGAGCCCTGAGGCTTTGGGTGGGATAAAGGCTCCATTTCTATGTCCACATCCTACCTGGTAGCCAGACTGCATTATTAGTCTCACCTGTCCACAGGCCTTTATACTGTATATGCCAGTTGATTGATCTCTCTGCTGTTTGAAAAGGCTGGAATAACATGAAAAAGTACTGCCTGTTTGTGTTGGAGAACTCAGGAACTGACCTGATGTTAGGTAGTCGACAAACAGATGTTTTGTTTGTGTTATCTTATAGACTTCCTGCACCAAGCTCTCCTGCATTAAAACTGTGTTTGTTCCCTGCCTTGTTAAATAAAAGTGCAGAACAAACCTGCTGGAATGTTCCTGGGTGCCCATTTCTCACGCACGTTTTACCACTACCAATATCAGTTGAGCACTATTTACAACTTGATGCTCGGATGTGGGCAGTGCCTTAAAGAGACAGGCACCTATTGTTAAACAAAATGGAGGAGCTTATTAAAAAGCTCATGTTGCAAACCAACAACAGTGCAATGTTTTCCAAAAGCAGATTAATTAACTACTGCAAGAGTCAAACCACCTAATCGCCCAACAGATGCAACAGTTGACTGAAGTCCAGCAGGCCTCTTTTGAAGGACAACAGCAAGTGAGGCTGTTTTGACAATAGATACAAACCCCAAACTGGGTGAGGAGAATAGGAAATGGCACTTAACACAGTGCCACCCTAATTTCTCCAAAAGTTGATAATAAAAACGGTCAGATCTGAATCTCATATTTGTACCAGGCAACCATGGGAGCTAACACGTTAAAGTCCAGCCTGAAGACACCTTGGCACAAGGAAAAATCAGCTTGAAGGAAAGCAGAAAAATCATAAATTAATTTTAGCCCAAGATCTGCAAAGCCTCAAAATGCATTTAATTAAGCCCTGTCATAAAACTGCCATATTTATTACAGGTACCTATATAGAAACATGTACACAGTGCTTTACCTAGAGTATATTTTGTGCATTCACATCAGTCCCTGCCATCAATGAGCTTACAATCTAAGGTCCCTAACTCACATTCATAGATACACATACACGGCCAATTTACCTACCAGAATGTCTTTGGAGTGTGGGAGGAAACCAGAGCACCCAGAGGAAACCCACACAGGGATAGGGAGACTATGAAAACTGTACAGATAGTGGCATGGTTGGGATTCGAACCAAAAACCCTAGTGTTACTAGGCGGAGGTGCTAACCATTTAGCCACTGTGCTGCCCTATCATAAATAGTCTGTTAGAGCAGTTCAAGCAAAATAAATTCTAGTCTGGGTTTTTGTTAACTCTTGTGCAATCATATGTTGGTTGTCAGATTGCAAAACTTTTCCCATGGAAATATAGATGCATTTAGAAAAATTGGTATTAAGAGTGTGTCTGCTTCACATCATAAAACACTTCAGCACCCCTTCAGCTCACCCCTCAGACCTTTTGATTGGTTGTGTTATCTATGTAAATGGCCTCTCCGGGGACAAGAAGAGATGGCTGCATTTGCAGCTCGGTAGCTCTCTTTCCATCAAAACTATGAAGAAATGCTAAGGATCATTTATGAGAGCTAGTTACTCTGATATATCCTATTGGACTTTGCACAGAACCAAAGACCAGGCGAACTTTGTTTAGCACTTTCCACTTTTCAATCACTATTACTGTTACTTATTGTCTGTTTTGTATATATTTATTTTTTTGCAAATATTTTCTTGCACCATTTTTTTCTTTTCATTCAATCAAACAATATTTCGCAATCATTAAGCTGAATCTCTGAATGCTTGAACCAGTAATTAAATAACTCATGCTTTTTTTAAGAAAGCTTACTATATTGTAAACTCTGTTACATTCTTGTGTGTGCGTAGCAGCAAGTGATTTAAATATATTTTTTTTAAAGATCAGAATTGCAACAGCAGATGCTGTGAGTGGTGCGTCTGTTTGTTAAAACACATTTTCACATCCGTCGTTTATGTGAGTAAAGGGTTAACTGTGGAGTTAACGTGCTCCATCACTCCGAGTCTGCTGGTGTATACATTATTGTCCTGCAAGCTTTGCACAGGGAAAAGCTTACAGTGTAATACCTGATACCTTTTCTAAAGAAGCAGATACAGGCCCTGGAGGATACAGATACAGACAGATGGTGGCACAGGTGCCGACTTTTCACCTCGATAGTGAAGTAATATGAAGTAATATGCTATACCTATTCAGTTCCATTTTGTGTTACAGCAGCCATTTCAAACTAGTCAAAAGTTTGAATAGAAGTTCTCACACACATTTCCCACCAGCTAAGCAAGTTTGAGCAAAACATGTTATTTCCCCGAAATGACGCTTATGCATCTGCTAGCCAAGCTCCATTCTCGTCATATATTTTGACTATTATTTTCTGTTATGTTCTTCATTGCATTGTTATGGGAAACGTTTCATCTTGTTATGTATTTCTGAGTAGCAGAAAATAACCATATAAACTGAGAAGAATAAAGGACTAATCAGATCATTCTGAACAACACCACTGCCTGTCTTGTGTCTGTTGAAATGAATTGATCTCCGAGCTCGCTGAGACGAGGACCAACCCGGGCAGGTCTATCAGTCTATCTGACCTAAGAAAAGGGTACCCCATCAAACTGGCGTAGTCGCGGCAGGATAGTCAAAACAACTGTCCGGTAAGTGTTAAAATTTTATTTTGCCTTGCCGTGACCTGTGTTCACGACTATCCTTAGTTTAAAAGATCCGTGCGGGGTAGAGATAGACTTAAAGTGTTCTGGTAACACGGAAAAGACTCTGGGTGAGTCTAGGTCCTGAGTGGCTCTGTGCAGAGTGCTTTATGGAAATTGTGACTTGAAGATGATGTTGAAGCTGACCCTGGCAACTTTGAGAGTGTGCCTGAACCTGAAAAGCTATCCAAGGAGCAATGGGCTAATGTGCTAGTATCTTTTTTAATGGAGAGCCCCCAAAATCCTACTTTGACTATAAAACTCAGGTTGCTAAGGAGTATCCTAAAATCCAAGCAGAAATCCTAGCCAGGTTCAGAGTTGATAAAGTGAGATTAGACTTGTAAATAAAGGTCAGCTTTAGGCAGGTTAAAAAAACATTTTATTAACATCATGAGACTGAGACTGAGAGTGATATAGACAATCGTGATTGTCCTTAGCTGTTGCATTATCATTCTAAATAACTGTCTGGCTCTTATGCTGACCCACAGGCTAACTTGATAACTGCTGCTCAATCATACATTAAGGACCAGACATGTGAACTTACATTAGTAAATATGGCCCCTTTAGCAAATTTAGTATTACATTAATCATCAGTCTGCAAAGTAAAAGAGTCGGATGACACGTTATTTGCTAAATGTCTAAGTGTAGTTTTACTTTAAACACAATGTTATTGTGGTTTGATATGATGTTAAAGTGTTACTAAACCCAGGAGCCTGCATTCACCATATCTGATCTCACACAGTACAAAGAAAATGGAAATGTAATTATTTTAGTAAATATAAACTGCTAAATAGCTTTTTCTTATCAGCGAAGTATAGCAGTCTTGTGACTTCTATCAGTGTCTGGTTAAAGCTTGTAGGAGGAGTTTTCATGCTCCTCTGACTGTCCTATGAGGCTTCATGACCCCTGACTCTCTGTGCTGATTGGACCTGTTCTGGTCACATGCACCCTCCCAAGAAAAAAAAACTCTCTAGCAATACACACCAAACTGAGCATGTGCAAACTGTACTATCAGAAGTAGGTTTGGGGACAGTGGAAGAAGGGGAGGATCAGAGAAGACAGGATCAAATAGCCTTTTTACACAATGCATTGGATTAACCCCTTTGGTTTCACAGTGAGTATAGCAATCATGCTTTACTGCATATACAGACTGATTTTACTGTTGTGGGTTTAGTAACACTTTAAAACATTCTTGCTTGAGAATTAAAAGCTGTTTTACTGCGCTGCATCAACTTTAAATGCTATATGTTATGTTGTAGTTCTTAGAATTGCATCAATATAAGTTTTGAACAGTTTGTTTGACTTTCATTTTTCTACAAAGCTTACATGAGTTGTTGCGGGTTCAATCTATAAAACAAAACAAAAAAAGCTTAACCATACAGCAATCTATAAAACCAAGAAAATATTTAACTATACAAGTGCAACTAGCCGGAGTCATAATATTGAACATAGAGCTACACGATTCTGGCTAAAATGAGAATCACAATTTTTTTGCTTAGATCACAATTCTCGCGGCATAACATCATCTTTCACATTATACAAAAAAATTGGGCTAACTTTACTGTTTCGTTTTTTTTATTCATTCAAGTGTATTTTTTACCCAAAAAATTGTTTGAAAGACTGCTGCGCAAATACAGTGTGACATAAAATATTTAAAAAGGGTGAAAATGGGGGGCGTGTCCAGGATGGCGCCATGAGCAGACGCTTCTTCTCGGAGCTCCGCCAGGTGCTTTTGCATTTGCCCGTTCCCGGCGCCTGCTGAGCCCGGACTCTCCTGCCAGTCCCTGCCTGGTGCGGCGCAGATCCTCGGACGGGAGACGAGGTGGGGGGAGGAGACTGCGGTTCCCTGCAACTTCGGAGGAGGCTTTGCTGTCCCTCTCCCCACGTGTCGAGACCCGTTCGTTGCGCGGCACGAACAAGGCCTCCCAGATGAGCGAGATGGCGGAGGAAGATCCACACCCGCCGTGGCTGGCGGAGGTGATAGGGGCTATAGCTGCCTGCCAGACTGCCCTCACATCCAAACTGGAGGCAGTTCAGCTGGAAGTTGGTCTGATCAGACAGGATCAGGACAAGCTGCGCTCCAGAGTCTTGGAGACGGACCAGAGAATAGGGATGGCTGAAGACGCCATTGCGGAGCATGCTGTCTCTCTGCGTAGCCTCCAGACCAAGGTGCGGGCGTTAGACTACAGAGCCGAAGACGCCGAGCATAGGAGGAACAATCTCCGCATTATTGGATTGATCGAGGGGGCGGAAGGGAAGGATCCGACAGGTCTTGTGGAAGGCCTTTTGAGGGATCTATTACAGGACGCATGCCTGTCCCCCCCACTTTGTTGTGGAAAAGGCCCACTAGATGCCACCCAAGCCTGGACCCCCGGGGACCCCTCCTCAGACATTTATCCTTCATCTGCTGAACTTTCGGGACTGGGACGAGATCCTTAGAGCATCCAGGGCTCTGGGCGACTTGAGTTACCAGAATAGCAGGATACTTATCTTCCCGGATTATTTGGTGGAGACACAAAAACTCAGGAAGTCCTTCGATCAAGTGAAAGCAGCCTTAAGGGCCTGCAATATCCGAAAAGTGTCCTATTTCTGGCTCGCTTGCGAGTCCAAGATGGGGAGATGGTTCACTTTTTTACCACTCCAGGAGAGGCCTCCACGTGGCTTGATTTCCTTCCAAATGCCCGCTGACTCAGGACCTGTAAGTGAACAACTTGACTTTCCACTTCTTCTAGTTTTCTACCCTGTTGATTGAGTTCTGACCACCGTATCTCTCTGGGCACACCTTCATCTTGGCCGTCTGCACCTCTCCCCAGAGCCGGGAGTTGAGAGGCGACCCTGGAGGGTTTACCGGGCCTGTCAGGGCTCGGGGATGTATGTGCGGCTGACCTCCTTCTCTCCCCCGCATTGAGGCAAATTATTTCTTCTATATGCCCTATGGCCCTTAACCGCCTGTTGGAGCTGGACTAGACGGACCTCGATATGTGCTGGGGTTGCTGCGGGGAATGGGGGGGAATGAGACTGTGTGGGGTGCCCAGGGAACCCCAAGCTTTGTTACACGACAGGAGTGGCTTCATTGTATTCTACATAGAGTTGGTTGCTCCAGCTGTGACTGACTTGTTATTATAAGTCTGTAACCTAAGTATGTGCCCCTGACTTGTTCAGGAGAAGTTACTATATGTTGCTCTCATAACTGTCTGGCTGGAGCAGATGGATCCTTTTTCTCGCTGGATTATAGTGATTCTTGTTTGGCAGACTCTTTAAGTGAATTCTATTGATCTGCTACAGACCTTCGTATCTGCCACCCTTCAATTTGGCGCCCAGCGGGGGCCGAGAGCACTGTGAGCATGCCTGCTGCCAATGAACTCCCCTGAATACATCTTGGGGGGTTGAGGCCGCATCTTGCAGCCAGTGTGCTGATTGGTTTTGGGATGGAAGCCCTCCTCAGTTTTGGGGGGAGGGGCAGGGTGGGGGGGGAAATGTTGCCCCTTAAGGGCTAAATCTTGTAGAGGGGTTACCTTTGCAATATGTATCATCTGTGTGTCTGCAACTGTTTACTTCCACATTGCACTGTTTATTGATTTGTGCCATCTGGGTCCAGTGGTCCTCCAGGGGAGTAGCTGGGTATCCGGATCCTGTAAGGATTGTCTCTGTTGCCTCTCATGCCCTCCCTTAACATTTTGTCCTGGAACACCAGGGGATTGAACTCCCCTATTAAGCGTTCGCTAGTGTTCCAGTTCCTAAAAACGTATAATCATCACATATGTGTATTCCAGGAGACCCACTTGGTGGGCAGTAGAACCCTGGCCCTTAAAAAACCATGGGTGGGCCGCCACTACC
>BLSH010328665.1:336401-358639 GCA_018402905.1 Glandirana rugosa
GGGTCATTCTTTAAGTTAGAGCCGTGCGCATTTCGAAAGTTTACTGAGATTTGTACTCTTACGACTCTGGAAGATCCTGGGACCCTTCCCTTATCTGATCAATATAGGGAGGAACCCATTGTTCCCCACTTACAAATATGAACTTAATAGGCCCGGTTTTAAGATGTAAGTTTACACATACAAAATAGTGATACCGTATGAAGATGACCTTTAATACCCAAATATATCGAAAACCCATTCAAAATTCTGTCTCTCTTTCCCAGTAGGGTTCCAATCTCAACGCTGCTAATTTTTTTTTCTTCTCTCACTTTAACATGGCGGTTTGAACTAGGACAAAGCTCCTCATTTACACCCCCTCCCTCTCTGACCAGATCAACTTCAAAGGGGGCCATCTGATTATGGTCCATGACTGGCCAGGAAGAAGCCCTGTCCGCTTATCTTGAACAAACATAAAACAAACTGATGTTTGCCCATAAATTCCCCTGGCAACTCTAACCTTGGGATGACCCTTTCTCTCTGTCTTAAAACTTACCCAAAAGCTATATAAACCCATAATTTCCAGTAGAAGTATGCCATAGTGATAAAACATACACATTTGAATGTAGAATTTTGGCCCGGATAATTCAAGTATAAACATTCACCCCTTGTTACCCAAGGAGGGATATAACTAGTCTATTCCCTTCCCAGGGTCCTAGAAGGTCTCAGCATTCTCATGTTTAGAGTCATTTGAAAGCTTTACGCGTGCCGAGATTGAATTTCTTACTGGGAGATTTGCCGGGTGGCCCAATCACAAGATATGATTTTCAAATCCATGCATGGATTATGCAGCATGTCTCGCAACGGCCCGCCCTGGACATTGTCTAAGAACACATCCTCTCATGTGAATGGCCAGAGGGGCATGGCTCCCCCCCCCCCCTTGTGATCCAGAGAAAAAGGACTTCCAAGATCAATTGTCATTTCTCAATTACCATCAATGAAACAACATCAGAGAACCAGGAAATAATATTCGAAACACTGATTTGGCACGGACATTTCAAATGCAGGTATTTTCATTCTGTTCTTTGTCGCTGTAATTTTGTCTCACTTTGTACTTTTGTGTAAATATTTTACTGCATCTAAAACGTGACCTTTTCATTATTAAACTTTATTTTGAAAAGTGTTAGTTTTGTCCCTAAAGCTCTTAATGCAACTATTATGAATCTGTTCCTTTGAAGAGCGCTACTGTTTTTAAAATAACGCATCTCAATATACCTGTCTGCAGTGACAGTGTGTGTTACAGGCGGTTATTCTGGAATACTGGTATTGCTAACATACGGGTCTCCTGGCCGGCATCCAGAAGTGGTGGCAGAGAAAGGGTTAATTGTTTGAATTAACCCGGTAACAATCGCTCTCAGGCGGTTGGCACTTAGACGGTGGTCCCGCAAACTGTTAAATCTTTGTGCTGAAAGCAGCTGAGAGTGGCATTGTTACGTTCGGTACAAGTGCGGTATTAGATCAGGGGGGTCCTCGGTCGCCGGTCGGTGAGGAGGACAGCGATCTGATACCCATGTTTGTCACAGGCAGCACAGCCCCCAGCCCCACCTAAATACTCACCTGAACCCAATCTGCATCTAGCCCTGTGCTATTCTGCAGCAGCCCTTCTCCCCAGTCCCTGCTCCCAGAGGCTTGGCTGAGAGCAGTGGGAGCCAGTGTCTCCTGCTGCTGTCAATCAAAATCTGTCAGCAGAGAGAGCGAAGGGCGGGACCGAGTTGGGCTGTGTGTCTGAATTGACGCAAGCAGCTCATCTCGGGATTGAGCACGCATGAGTGCCCCCATAGGAAATGGCTTCCTATAGGGGCACTCGGCATTGGGAGGGGGGAGTTTGGAGTACCTGCGGAGGACCCCAGAAGAAGAAGATCGGGGCTGCTCTGTGCAAAATCATTCCACAGAGCAGGTAAGTATGACATAGTTATTATTTTTTTAAAAATAATAAACAAATATTTACAATCACTTTTTAACAAAAGGTACTCCTTACACAGCGATCTATCAATACTGTGCTGTAAAATGCATATTAACTTCTTGCCAACTGTATGCTGTATATATATGATGGCAAGGCGGCTCTCCTGTGCAGAATCATGTACTTGATACTGCACTTCTGGGTCCCACGACCCGCTCCCACTGTGATTGGACACAGCGGGAACCAATCAGCAGCTCCGGCGGACTTAATGTCCACCGGGACCTGTTGATCATTCAGGCCAGAAACAAAGCAGATCACTGTTCGGTGAGAAGGGGAGGTAGTGATCCTGTGTTTCTGCAAAGCAGGAACATGGATCTCGGCCTTCCCGTAGTACCAGCACCCTCCACACAGTAAGCAAGCACATTTTAAGCGCACATTTAAACCTTTGCTCGCCCCTGATGTTATCCCCTTCCCAGCCAGTGTCATTAGTACAGTGACAGTACACATTTTTAGCACTGATCACTGTATTAGTGACACTGGTCCCAAAAAAGTGTTACTTAGTGTCCGATTTGTCCGCCGCAATGTCGCAGTCCCACTATAAGTCGCTGATCGCCACCATTAATAGTAAAAAAAAAAAAAATTCCATAAATCTATCCCATAGTTTGTAGACGCTATAACTTTTGCGAAAACCAAAATTAATTTTTTTTACATTTCTTTATTGGATTTGTTTTAGAGCAGACAAAAATGTTTTGTTTTGTTTTTTTTCAAAATTGTCAGCGTTTTCTTGTTTATAGTGCAAAAAATAAAATACCACCAAAAGAAAGTTCTATTTCCGGGAATAAAAAGGTCATAAAATGTTATTTTAGTACAGTGTCGCATGGCCGCACAATTGTCAGTTAAAGTAACAGTGCTGTATTGCAAAAATGGCCTGGTCATGAAGGGAGGTAAACCTTTTGGAGCTGAAGTGGTTAACCACTTCCGGACTGCCCACTGTGTATATACGGTGGTACTTTGCCATTGACTACCACTGTTATGGTACCATAAACATGACAAGCGGCTTTCAGATAAAAGTGGTCTCTGATAGCATTGCTACTACTGAGCACCAATGTGGGGTTTAATATTGCAGTCTCTAGCACAAGTGCTGGGGGTTATTTTTGCATCCATTGACTCCAATGCTGGGAGTTATTATTATGTCCGTTGGCCATCAACAGACGTCCTCCCGAGCATGCACCCATACCACGTAATCAGCTGTCAGCCAATGACAGCAGATCACATGATGTAAACAGAAGATGGGTAATCTTTTTTTTTTTTCCCCTCATGATATCAGCGTGAGGGAAAAACAAAGCCAATCACTGGCTTCTGTCAGAGGGACATTAGTCCCTCACAGAGAGAGCCATGGCTGCCTCATGTGTGCCCACCAGTGCCACCTACCGGTGCCACCTATCAGTACCCACCAGGGCCACCTACCAGTGCCACCTACTTTTGCCCACCAGTGCCACCCATCAATGCCCACTAGTGCTGCCAATCAATGCCCATCAGTGTCTCATCATCAGTGCCACTGATCAGTGCTGCCTATCAGTGTCACCTACCAGTGCCTACAAGTGCCCATCTGTGCCAACCATCAGTGCCCATCTGTGCCACCTATCAATTTTGCCTATCAGTGCCACCTATCAGTGCCCTTCAGTACCACCCATCAGTGTGCCCGTCAGTGCTGCCTTATCAATGCCCATCAGTGCAGCCTATCAATGCCCATCAGTGCAGCCTCATCAGCACACATAAATGAAAGAGAAAAATTACCTGTTTTCAAAATTTTATAACAAACCACGAAACTGTTCTTTTGTTTTTTTCAAAGATTTCTGTATTTTTTTGTTTTTTAGCTAAAAATAAAAAACCCAACAGTGATTAAATACCACCAAAAGAAAGCTCTATTTGTGGGAAAAAAATGATAAAAATGTAATTCGGGTACAACGTCGCACGGCCGCGCAATTATCATTCAAAGTGCAACAGTGCTGAAAATTGGTCTGGGCAGGAAGGGGGTTTAAGTGCCCAGTAAGCAAGTGGTTAAACATGTAAATAGCAAATACAAAAACAAGGTGACTGTAGGCATCCACAGTTTGTTGCACAAAAAGAGAAGTAAATGAAAGAAAAAAAAAAAACACAAAAAAAATGAAGTACCGTGCAACATAGGCAGCAATGGTAACCAGGGATCAATGGTGTCATCGATTGAAATGGTGGTTAAAGAACAGCCAAAGAGAAAAGGGGGGCCCTGAGGTCTACGGCTCGGACTGCTGGGTGCTAGAGGTCCATTGGGTTTTGATAGTCACCAATGACATTAAAGGTTCATTTGAAAAAAAACAAAAAAACATGTCATACTTACCTGCTCTGTGCAGTAGTTTTGCACAGAGCATCCCCAATCCTCCTCTTTTTGCATCCCCCGCCGGTGCTCCTGGCCCCTTCTCTTTAGCCAGTGCCCCCAATAGCAGACTTTTTGCTATGGGGGCACTGGTGTGTGCTCGCTCCTGAGCCCCATAAGACACAGAGCCGCAGCTTGGCCCCCCTGCTCTCTCCTCATTGGCTCACTGACTGTGATTGACAGTAGCAAGAGCCAATGGCTCCCGCTGCTGTTTCAGCCAATGAGTAATGAGAGACCCAAGAGAAGCTCAGCTGAGATGCACATCGCTGGACCGAGAGGGGGCTCAGGTGAATGCTTGGGAGGGCTGCTGCACACAGAAGATTTTTTTACCTGCATGCAAAGAATGTGCCTCATGTCATAGATTGTTTGATTATTACAAGCAGTGCTGAATGCCTCTTTATTACAAGCATTGTGTACATGTAGAGCCCTATGTCTGTGCATTATATGCAGTGTCTAACTCAGTATTGCAATGCCTAATACCTCTGTATTACAAGCTCCTCAAACACACGGTGGCCTCCATAGAGCACCTCTTGCCTATTATTGCCATGCATTTCTTTGTTACTTACATTGCTGTTTATTTTTCAATGTCATGGTGTGCCTCACACCTCTATTATTCTGTGTCCTGCGCTGTTAAGGAAGATTTTTGTTAGAGAGAAAATGTATGGCATTTTAAAAATGATGTCTTTGATAAATCATATGTATTTTATTTTGCTTGAAAAATATTGTTAGTCCTTTATTCCCCATATTTATAATTTTTTTTTATGAGAAATTCTGAACTCTTCATTGCATTTACCATTGTGGTGAAAGTGTATAGATGGCTTTAGAACAGAAGGCTGTGATAGTATTGAAACTGAATACTGATGGACAATACAAACAGCAACAAAAATAACTGGAGATGAATTGTTGCCTTTCAAACTGTTGGTTGAGAACACAGTATAATTCACCATTATTCATCCTGTTAGAGGTTCATTCCAATGTATGTAGGGTCACATCTTCTGAAAACTGCAGCCATTCATCCAGGTGATGCCTTCATCTGGAAGTGCCTACAGGAATGCAAAGGCATTCATTTATTTTAATAAAGTGTAGTTGGCTGACCAAGTCTCTTTGATATCTGAAAATGATTCAGCTTGGCTGAGTAATAGTGGAATGAACTCCAAAGGGAAAGGTACTAAGCATTGTGTGAGGCCTCCTGGCTTTGTCCATAGGGCTTACAACTGCAGAAGCTACAGATGTCCTTCATATCTAGGAAAAAAAAATGCTGATGGACAGACCAGTTAAAGTGGTAGTAAACCCTCCTATCATTTTCAGCCAAGGAAGCTGCCATTGTGGCCTCTGTTTAATCTAAAACTGCCATGATGCTGCACATGTGATCAGCTATGATACCAGCCATTGGATGGTTTGACAGTTTGGTTTAGAGCACAACCAATGGGAGTGTTACATTTCTGGCACGTGCCGGAAATGTAACTAGTTTTCAAACCGTTAAATGGATGGGTTTACTACCACTTTAAATCTGATCCCCCCAGAACACATGGCTCACCTCCCACTATCATGGGATCAATTAGGTTTAGGTTAGGTTTACAATGCTGCGATCTGATTTTGAGTGCGATTATGTATTGAAACTTGAGTGTGGTTTGCTTATTCTATGAGGCCAAACTCACACTAGAATCGCACCAAAGTAGTACAGGAATCTTTTTACAAAATGGTACTGTCAATATCAAAAGTCCATTTCAAACAAGCGTCGACTTCAGTGTGTCAGACCACCAAGGTACCCAAACTCCTTACTGGATAGGAAGGATCTCTTAATCATAAGAGATATTTAAAGTGGGAGTAAATGCATTTGTGTGATTTGTACCCATAAGTAAGCCTATAATAAGGCTTGCCTACAGGTACAGTGAATATCTCCTAAATGTGCATAGTTTAGGAGATATTTACTTTGGATGCAGCCGATGAGGTCACCGGCACATGCGCTCTGAAGGAATAGCATACTTGTGCCGTGCCTTCAGAGCTGTGCCGTAAACAGCGACTCTTGCGGGCTTGTTCCCTCAATGAACTGTAGCTCCCCAGTGCCGGCAACACTCATGCAGCCCCAGACCATGACACTCCCACCACCATGCTTGACTGTAGGCAAGACACACTTGTCTTTGTACTCCTCACCTGGTTGCCACCACACATGCTTGACACCATCTGAACCAAATTAATTTATCTTGGTCTCATCAGACCACAGGACGTGGTTCCAGTAATCCATGTCCTTAGTCTGCTTGTCTTCAGCAAACTGTTTGCGGAATTTCTTGTGCATCATCTTTAGAAGAGGCTTCCTTATAGGACAACTGCCATGCAGACCAACTTGATGCAGTATGCAGAGTATGGTCTGAGCACTGACAGGCTGAACCCCCCCCACCCCTTCAACCTCTGCAGCAATGCTGGCAGCACTCATACGTCTATTTCCCAAAGACAACCTCTGGATATGACGCTGAGCACGTTCACTCAACTTCTTTGGTCGACCATGGCGAGGCCTGTTCTGAGTGGGACCTGTCCTATTAAACCGCTGTATGGTCTTGGCCACCATGCTGCAGCTCAGTTTCAGGGTCTTAGCAATCTTCTTATAGCCTAGGCCATCTTTATGTAGAACAACAATTCTTTTTTTCAGATCCTCGGAGACTTCTTTGCCATGAGGTGCAATGTTGAACTTCCAGTGACCAGTATAAAAAAGTGAGAGTGATAACACCATATTTAACACACCTGCTATTCATTCACACCTGAGACCTTATAATACTAACAAGTCACATGACACCGGGGAGAGAAAATGGCTAATTGGGCCCAATTTGGACATTTTCACTTAGAGGTATACTCACTTTTGTTCCCAGCGGTTTAGACATTAATGGCTGCGTGTTGTGTTATTTTGAGGGGACAGCAAATTTACACTGTTATACAAGCTGTACACTCACTACTTTACATTGTAGCAAAGTGTCATTTCTTCAGTGTTGTCACATGAAAAGATATAATAAAATATTTACAAAAATGTGAGGGGGGGGCACTCACTTTTGTGAGATACTGTAAAATATTGCAACAACCAACATTTTATTCTCTAGGGTGTCTGCTAAAAAATATATATAATATTTGGGGGTCCTAAGTCATTTTCTAGCAGAAAATACTGGATTTTTACTTGTAAGCCACAAATGTCAGAAAAATTTAGTCGTTAAGTGGTTATACTGACCATCTACAGACCCGAGTTCATTCCTTTGATAAAAGATACTTTGTTTCTACTTCCGGGCAGCCTGCCAAGTTTAACAGCTGTTATATTAAGCAGAGAACGGCTCTCGGAATCGGAGATGCTGTTTTAAGATAGTGAGGGGAGAGACCTGGCGCCCGGGGATTGTCGAGCCCTGATATAGATATATAGTGGAGCTGGAATGTAGAAAAAAGTTGAACTTATCCTTTAACAGAAAGCTAAAAGATCATTGGTGTCAGCGGTTACTCATCTGAGAGGCAGAAATCACTTCTTGCCTGAGGTGGGAAATCTAAACTAATGAGCTGTAAAGGCTTTTAAAGCCTTGCCTGTGGGCATTGTTGTATTTCACAGTTGCACACAATTTTGAGAGTTCACATATTTTGTATCTAATTACCTGACAGAATCACGTCTTTTCTGTTTTACCAAAAGACTGGGGATTATATTGTTTTTGTGCTCTAAAATTGATTCAAGTGTATTATTTAGTGAAATCCAGAATTGATCCGCATAAGCTCAAATATTGTGTGACAAAAAAATAATTGCTACCACAGTCTCTGATTTCAGAAGATATATAATGTTTTGGGGTTTACATGCGTTTATTATGTGCTCTGGCAGTGAAAGAGTTAAACTTTTTACCCAGGAGGTGCCCTTTTTTCTAGGATCAGACAGCCCCTGCTAAAAATCATTACAGCTACATTTCATAGCACCCTAGCATAATCAGCAAGCTGTAGAAAGTTTGAGGCTCCATTTACAAGGGACTCTATTTCAATCTCCCCTGAACTATATTTTTTGACAGCCAGAAGCTGGCATCTAAAATGGCAGTTTTGCTGCGTTTTGCATGCCGCGTTTTGGAGCGTTTTTTTTAATCATTTTTTATAAAAATGGAAATGCCTGTAAGTGAAACGGTCCTAAATGTGAATTACCGTGTTTAGGCAGGTTTAGCATAGTTTATAAGCTGTTTGGCGTTTCAAATGCCTCTGAACTGGCGTCTGAACCCATTTTTTTGCATTCCAAAAAAGACTCTAGGCCTCATACACACGGGCGTAATAGCAAAACGTCGGGCCGACGTCAGGCAAAAATCGGCGTCAAAAACACGATTTCCTTGGCGCTTTGCATCAGCGTTGAACGTTAGTGAGCGTCAGCATCAATAGGCTTCT
Source organism: Glandirana rugosa (assembly GCA_018402905.1). Classification (NCBI taxonomy): domain Eukaryota; kingdom Metazoa; phylum Chordata; class Amphibia; order Anura; family Ranidae; genus Glandirana; species Glandirana rugosa. The sequence continues at coordinate 345,134 of BLSH010328665.1, forward strand.
TTTTAAAAAAAAAACATTCCTCTGCTACTTTTTAAACTGAAAATGCCGGTTAACGCCACTATGGTGTTAAAAAGCGTTAGTGAGTGTTTTGCCGGCCCAGCGTCAAAAATGGCATAACGTTATAGCCTCGGAACGCGCTGCCCGTGCATTCTGCTTTCAGCTAGCTAATGCCGACGCCATCTACAGCTCAAAAATGTCAGCGTTTTTATGGGGCCATTAAATAACATGGAGAGCTGCAAAAAACGCTAAAAAATGCGGTGGTAAAAAACAACCGTGTGTATGAAACTTTAAACTCAAATGCCTGGAAAGGACTTTAAACGACCCTGTGTAAATGTACTGATAAGATAACATGAAAAAAATGCCCAAATGCCTCTAAACGTCCATTTACCAGCATTCACACTTGGTTGCTCTGAAAATGCAGGTAGAATCACATTTCTCAAAAAAGCAGCAAAATGCGTGATGCACTTGAGGGTGCCATTATTTCTTTCAAACACTGTGCGTTTGTTGTGTGACAGCGGCAAAACACAGCAAATGACTATGCGCCAAAATTTGGTGCATCTTCTTTGTAGTGTTTGTTGCGCATAGGGCAACCCTATGCGCAACACGTGGAAATGCATAAAAATGCGCAAAAAATTGCGTGTGGGAAAGCACGTCCCTGCTATGCCTAGTGTGAATCGGGCCTTAAAGCTGAAATCTGGGATTAGCAAATAATTGACTAAACTAAATAAACAAACACCCTAATAATAATAAATAATATAGCAGACTGTCATATACCAGTTTGTTCAAATCTGAAAATGACTTCCAAATACCTTGATTTGGCCTCCTAAATGGTCTCTGCACACCCCCAGCAGAGACTTTTCTCTTTGTGTGTGAGCTGTATTTGTGAGTCCACACATTTCTGTACAAATGTATCTAAATTTAAAACTAAACTCCAGACAAGAAGAGCTAAATACAAACATTGACACAAATATTGGGTCCAATTTACCTGCCAAAGGATATGTATTTCTGCCTGTCCAGTCCTGAAATTGACGTGGCCTAACCAGACAGCACAGCGAGACTGACTTTTTTCCTACTACAATTGCAATTCAACATGTTCACCTCAATGCTTTAAGTCTCGTACACACGGTGCGACGGTCGTACGACCGAACGGACCAAATTGTATGTTGGCACATGTATCTTGCATACTGACATGCACTAAACGATCGTACAACCAAGCCGAACGTAGTGATGTGTAATGAACCTATAAAGAGAAAGTTCAGGTGCATGTAATTTTTGAATTAGGAACAAACGGACACTTCCGGCCGTTCCTGACTTCTGAGCATGCGTGTTTTGCACAGTACAACTTGTTGGACCAACTTCTCTGTACACACGATACAACGGTCGTACAACCAAAGTTCTCTAGTTTGCTCATCCAACCCCTGTTGTACGACCGTCGTATGTCGGCTGTTCTAGCGGTCGGATGATCGTACAACAAGCGGTCGTACGGCCGTTTTCATACCACCGTTGCATCGTGTGTACGAGGCTTTAGCCTGTAATTGGACAGGGAAAGAGCAAAAGAAGACTGATGAGGTATACTCTTTCCTATCTCTCTCAGCGCACACTAATGATTGCCTCCCCCTATCCTTTCCCAGTCTTAGTGCTGCTGTGCAAGTAATTACTCCTGAGCTCATACTAATTCAAATTCAAGTACCGGTACTTATGCAAGTTGCATTTAAAATATATTTACTCTTTTTTAATAGATGTATAATACGTAACTGCATTTGTTGGTATTGTTTTGTATCTGCCTGGAGTTAAACTACGATATGATTTTGTAGAATGATGTATTAAAGTGATAATAAACTCGCACTGTTTAATTTACATTGTCCCTTCTCTTTCTGTATGTGGATGATGGCACTGTAATTATTTTATTTTAAAAAACATATACAGTATCTCACAAAAGTGAGTACACCCCTCACGTTTTTATAAATATTTTGTTATACCTTTTCATGTGACAACACTGAAGAAATGACACTTTGCTACAATGTAAAGTAGTGAGTGTACAGCTTGTATAACAGTGTAAATTTGCTGTCCCCTCAAAATAACTCAACACACAGCCATTAATGTATAAACCGCTGGCAACAAAATTGAGTACATCCCTAAGTGAAAATGTCCAAATTGGGCCCAATTAGTCATTTTCCGTCCCCGGTGTCATGTGACTTGTTAGTGTTACAAGGTCTTAGGTGTGAATGGGGAGCAGGTGTGTTAAATTTTGTGTTATTGCTCTCACTCTCTCATAAAGGTCACTGGAAGTTCAACATGGCACTCCATGGCAAAGAACTCTCTGAGGATCTGAAAAAAAGATTTTTTTGCTATACATAAAGATGGCCTAGGCTATAAGAAGATTGCCAAGACACTGAAACTGAGCTGCAACACGATGGCCAAGACCATACAGTGGTTTAACAGGACAGGTTCCACTCAGAACAGGCCTCGCCATGGTCAAGCAAAGAAGTTGAGTGCATGTGCTCAGCATCATATCCAGAGGTTGTCTTCAGGAAATAGACGTATGAGTGCTGCCAGCATTGCTGCAGAGGTTGAAGGGGTGGGGGGTCAGCCTGCCAGTGCTCAGACCATACGCCGCACACTGCATCAAATTGGTCTGCATGTCATCCCAGAAGGAAGCCTGTTCTAAAGATGATGCACAAGAAAGTCTGCAAACAGTTTGCTGAAGACAAACAGACTAAGGACATGGATTATTGGAACCATGTCCTGTGGTCTAATGAGACCAAGATAAACTTATTTGGTTCAGATGGTGTCAAGCATGTGTGACTGCAACCAGGTGAGGAGTACAAAGACAAGTGTGTCTTGTCTACAGTCAAGCATGGTGGTGGGAGTGCCATGGTATGGGGCTGCATGAGTGCTGCCGGCACTAGGGAGATACAGATACATAGATGCTAACATGTACCTCTGACATACTGAAGCAGAGCATGATCTCCTCCCTTCAGAGACTGGGCCGCAGGGCAGTTTTCCAACATGATAATGACACCAAACACACCTCCAAGATCACCACTGCCTTGCTAAAGAAGCTGAGGGTAAAGGTGATGCACTGGCCAAGCATTTCTCCAGACCTAAACCCTATTGAGCATCGGTGGGGCATCCTCAGACAGAAGGTGGAGGAACGCAAGGTCTCTAACATCCACCAGCTCCGTGATGTCATCATGAAGGAGTGGAAGAGGACTCCAGTGGCAACCTGTGAAGTTCTGGTGAACTCCATGCCCAAGAGGGTTAAGGCAGTGCTGGAAAATAATGGTGGCCACACAAAATATTGACACTTTGGACCCAATTTGGACATTTTCACTTAGGGGTGTACTCACTTTTGTTGCCAGCAGTTTAGGTATTAATGGCTGTGTGTTGAGTTATTGTGAGGGAACAGCAAATTTACACTGTTATACAAGCTGTACACTCACTACTTTACATTGTAGCAAAGTGTCATTTCTTCAGTGTTGTCACATGAAAAGATATAATAACATTTTTACAAAAATGTAAGGGGTGTACTCCCTTTTGTGAGATACTGTAAGTATCTTTTTTCCAAACCGATATACAGCTGTCACACAACCCAGATTTTTCCCAGCCTGTCTGCAGGGAAACATAAGCAGGAGAAGCTTCTAGTCCTCTGCTGCTGGTCACATGTTCAAAATAAAAAACAAACCAACAAAAAAAAACAGCCTTTGAAGTACAAATAATGGTCCGTACACGCGATCAGAAAATCGGACGTAAAATGCCGCTTTCGAAGTGATCGTACGATAATCTGATCGTTAGTACAGAGCTTTCGAGAGCTGATCATGACAGTTCATCATATATTATTAGATCGGACAAACCTGAAAATGTTTCTGTTACGATACCAGATCGTACGATTTTCGTTTCATCAGTACAGTTGTCATCCAAAAATACAATACAAATGCACTACAACACATCGCATCACTTCAGATTTTTTATTCTGTGATTTTCGTGACTTAAGTACACTCTTCCGATTCGATCTGAGATTAGCATGTAAAAAAAACAGTGATCTGTCGTCTGATTTTCGGAACATTTGTATCAATAAACTGTTTTACGTGTCATACAAATTTATATTTGAAATCAAACTTTATTATTTTTTGACAATAACATGGTGTCATGCCCCTCCAGCCTGTGTCTTATGCCTGATAAACACGATGATATTATTGGACGAATGACATCTGTTTTATTTTGCATGCTAGTCTCATATCGAAAATTAAGAGTTTACCAAAGTTTCAAATATTCTCCTATGACAGAATAAAAATTTGGAAGTGATGTAATGTGTTGTAGTGTATTTGTATTGTATTTTCTAAAGACAACTGTGCTGATTAAACGGAAATCGTACGATCTGGTGTCATACGAGCGACATTTTTGTGCTTGTCCAATCAGATAATTGCATGAATTGTCGTGATCGGCTCTCGAAAGCTGTGTACTAACGATCATATTATTGTACGATTGCTTCAAAAGAAGTATTTTTCATACAATTTTCTGATCGCGTGTATGGGCCATTAGGGTGGCAGGGAGGAGAAGCCTCCATCAATCAAGATGTAATATCCCACCCCCATTGTGTTTAGCTGGTTAGTGGGCATGGAGGAGGGAGGGAGTGGGCTGTCATTTACCATTGTGTTTATGCCCTCATGTGTGATTGTATAATCACATGGGCTGCTCAGATGTGATAGGGAGGAAATGATCAGGGAAAAAATAAATTGAAAACCTTCTCTAGCCACCAACACTACTTTGCACAATCCCTAAATGCAGTGGGGATGTGGACAGGAGGGGGAGACAGAGAACAGCACACGTTTTTTGCAGAATATAGAAAATCATTCCCATAGTGTGTATGAACAAAATGTAATACAGCATTTGATAGTTTTTAATGATGTTGGTTTAGACCCCTTTCACACTTGTGCGAGTTGTCCTGCGATTTTTGGACTGCAAAGTCTCATGACAAGTCGTTCCCCATTATTTCCAATGAGTACCGTTCATATCTGTACGACTTTCAAGTCGTGCTGACTTCAGAGTAGTCCCTGCATTACTTTGGTCCAACTTTGATGCAACTTGAGGTCCATAGACTTCAATGTTAAACCCTCAAAGTCTCATGCAAATCGCACCTGAATAATATAGATGCGATTTCTGTACTACTTCTGTATGACTTTGTAATATGTTTTCATTGAGCCAAAGTTGCAACAAAGTCGGACCAAAGTCGTACTGATCCCAAATCACGACAAAATCGCTGTAACATCGCGGCAAAGTCACGGCTAAAAATTGCAGTAAAATCGGGTTGCACAAGTGTGAAAGGGGCCTTAAAGCGGAATTCCACCCAAAAATGGAACTTCCGCTTTAAGCACTCCTCACCCCCTTACATGCCACATTTGGCGTGTAATTTTTTTTGGGGGGAGTGTGTCCCCAGGTTTCAGAGGGACTTCCTGTCCCTCATTCACCTTCCGCCTCTGGGCCGCCTAGGCGACTCCTCCTCTCCTCCTAGGCGGCCCCTCCCTCCTGGCAATCTTCTGGGACATGTCACAGGTCCCAGAATATTGCCTGGCCACTAGGAATGCGCAACGCGACTCGCGCATGCGCAGTGGGTGCCCGGCCGTGAAGCCGGGCCAGGTGCCCACACTAGGAATGGCGGGGCCGTCGGGAGGAGGGGGGAGACGAGCGAGGCTTCCGGCACAGCCGTCGCTGGACCGGGAGACAGGTAAGCTACTTGTTTATTAAAAGTCAGCAGCTACACTTTTTGTAGCTGCTGACTTTTAATAAACAGAAAAACGTGTGGAACTCTGCTTTACTGACACTTTAAGCATTGGATATTGATAACATTAAGGATTTAAAAAAGGCATTCACTTATTTATTTGCAGATAACCCTGGCCCCCCACCACCCCCGTGGGTTTTGGGACCATCTTTTGGCCTTCCCCTTCCTTTGCTGGATTAACATCTTTATGGCAACCAGATAGGAACTGGTCAGCAAATGCTTCTGTATTTTCAAAGGACAAATTTGTTTTGCTGTACTGTGAGCCTTATTCTATTAAAAGAACAAGGCCTTGGTAGTTAATAAACAATAGAAAACAGTGGTAATCCATAGTAACCAATCAGATATCAGCTTACTGGAGCCAAATAACAGATAAAAGGTAATGGGATGTGAGTTACAAAATAAGCCACTGATGCTGAATTAACGGACATTTAAAGACTGGCAGGTGGTCCATTGAGAAAAAAGTACAAATATACCATTTCATGGGATTTACCAGTGTTTTCCCAAACAAACTTGACAGTAAAGAGTGGTGCACATGTTTCAAAAAGATCTTTCTCAGGAAAATTGATCAATGCTTAGTGCTCAGAGATTTTCCCACATGAGATAGCAAATACTTATGATGCTTGGACGCACTTGTTACCTCTCCCATGTTAACATCTATATAGTCTAATGATCTGTTTTAGAATGATCTAAAGATTTCATGGAGAAATGTATTGAAATTTGGAATAAAAAAATTGTGGACTGCTATATCAGCAAGAGAAGGGAGCTGCTGAGCAGGAAAGGTTCAATAGAGTTCAATAAGTCAGGCAGCACTGCACTGTGGGAACTGTAGTCCAGAGGAGAGAGACTGTACTGTAATCAAGAGCTTTTTAAACTGCATTTCCCAGAGAGAGATTGCCAGGAGGAGGGGGAAGAGCTGCATTTTCTCCAGTTTTACAGGACACATTTTCCCCTTACCATGTGGGAGATTGGAGACTGCACATTGTTGTCCAGTGTGCACCATCACTGCTGCATATATCGTTGGTCTGAGCAAGATCCGGACTGCTGAGTGCAGACAGAGTCACCTGTGTGCAGAGCAGAGAGTAGACCAATCGCTGTGTGCGACTGGATCGTGAACTGGAATATTGCCGGGACTGGTGAGCTGAAATATTGCTGGGACTGGAGCGGCTGCTGTGATGATTTCCTACCCGCTGCTAGAGAAATAGACTGATCCCTTTAGGAACTGACCACACAGCCATATAGTCTTATAGGCTCATTGCTGCCTGCAGGCTTGACTGGGACTAGTCTCATGTGCACCAATGGTACAACTGGGCCCCAATGCTAGCCAGCTGAAGAGTTAGGACTAAAGACTGCCCCTTTACAGCTGCTACACAGAGACCTTTACCCATTGCTTATTCTAAGAGTTAATTTACCACTAAACAGTTTTTTGTCTATTTCCTGGTGCTAATTCACAGCCGAGTTAAGGGTATCTACTGTATACTAATGTTCTTAAGTGCTTGCATTCATCCAGGTGTGTCAGAGAGGCTGAGAGTGTTCTTAGAGTCGAGGCACAGAACAGAGAACCTAAATTACCAAGCGGCTAGAAGCCTTGCTCTCCTAAAAAGGGTTCCACTGGTACTTATAGGCAGCATGGAACAGTGGCTCAGTGTAACTGCCTAAAGCTGGCCCTACATGGATCAAAATTCATCCGTTTCAGCAGGGAGTGACTTCATTTTATACATGTATGGGCAGGCTGGTTGTACAGAAGTCGGTCTACCAGTCGACTTCTGTACAACCAGCCTGTCGAATATTCCAGGCTCGGCAGCCTGATCAGTGTATACTGATGGTAGGTAAATCTCCCTGCTGTCAGAATACAATACCCCAGTGGGGAGGATTCCCCCACATCCAGTGTGTGGATGGAGGAATTGAGTCTTTTTTTTTTTTCATTCAACATGCTGGTTCAATAAAAAGGTAAACATTTACCACATTTACTAAGATAAGGGGCAAATTCCATTGCAAAGTGCAACTTCCCTTGCAAAGTAATCCAACTTTTTACCTAAACCAACCCCATGGTTCCAATAAATGGCAATTGGTGTACTGAAGTATATGTTAACCAAGAATTCCTGTTTTATGTAGTTCGCTAGAAGTGTGCCACGTATAGCAGTTTTCATTGAAAATATTAGGTGTTAGCATATAGTCACACTGCTCTAGCACATAATATGGTGTTTCAATTTAAACACAGACATGTCCTCAGTTCTCCTGCAGGGCTGTTGGCATCATAGGGAGAGAGGTTCCGTTATCCAGGAACTTTTCTGCATAACTGTGTTTCAGGCTGAGAGAAGGCAGTTGGTGATGCTTGGCAATATAGGTGTTGCTAAATTCCTCTGGTACTTATTGCAACTTGAAAATACTTCTTTGCCATTACTTTACACAATAGCACTTTAATTTATACATATTTCACACAATATAGCAATAGTACTTTGTCAAAGAAAACCGTGCTGAGTGAAGTGGTAGAGTTTACTTTCTGTGGTTGTGGCACCTGGAGTAAAATTGGGGACAGGGAGTCACTAGGATAGGATATGAGAATAATCTTACTTATTGGACAGAGCTAGACAAATTTGCTTGTAATCTAGGAGCCAGCTAAAAAAGTTAGGAGCCATTTTTTTAAACTAACAATAAAGCTTTAATCCAGATTTAGATCCAGTGATCCAGGAACTCATGCCACCTTAGGTCCCTTTTACATGGGCTCCCCTGCTAAGCAGAATCCGCTTGCTCAGCGGGGATCTCTCCGCTGTGCAGAGCGAACACGGACACATCCTGCTCTCCTGTATGGGGCAATTGGATGGAAACAAACCGCCTGTCTGTTTCCATCTGATCCACCAGATGGATAGAAAATAGAACCACCATCTGTCTGCTTTTGGTGGACAGGATCCCTCGGCGGATGTAGGCCCCTTTCACATGGGCCTGTCTGTTTGCGGACTCCGCTTTGCTCAGCTGAGAATCGATCTGATGAGCAGGTGGATGACAGATCCGTCACCGCTCAATGTGCGGAGATGGAACTGTCAGAGCCCTGCTGTCCTCTATGGAGTACGGATGAAAACGGACCGCCTGTCCGTTTCTATCAGATCCAATTCTCCAGATGGATGAAAAATAGGGTTTCCATCCGTCTGGATTTCAGACAGGATCGGATCGGAGAGTGGCGGGTGTCAGCGCATATGTCACCGCTGACATCCGCCACTCCATAGGGTTGCATGGATTGTCCGCCTGAAAAACTGACAGGTGGACCTGGGCAGATCGCCCGTGTGAGAGATGCCTTCGGATATGTGCCTGTGGCATGGCAGGGGGAGAATGAATAATAATAAATTAATGTCAATGAAAAAAAAATAATAATAAAAAAAACTGTACCTCTATTTACATCATTATGCTTTTTGTGGGGCTGTAAGTGAAACTGAGGCAGTTCCAGCTAACTGCCCCACACTCCTTGTCCACTCACCATTAATCAAAGGGCCCCAGGTGAAGCCTGCAAAGAAATCCTTTGCTTCTCCTCCTGGGAAGTAGATGGGCGGCAGGGGAAACCCTCAGCACGCCCTCAGGGACTGTTTGTCACAGCCACCACAAGAGGGCGCCAGTTCACCAACCTAATGCATCGCTCGAGAAGGCCGCAAAGCTGGGACCTCAATTACCGCATTACCAATGTGACCTGGCGCCTGGGGTTTGTTGAGCCCTATTGGACATGCACACAGAAATAAAGCCTATAGACATTATAATTTTCTTACAAAAACAACGTTTTGATATTTGTGAAGCTGTACAACAACTACGTTTTCAATTTTACCTGGTGCCTTTCTAAGTTAAAGTGATATTAAAGCTTCAATTGTTTTTTTAAATGAAAATAATAAACATGTTATACAGAACTTACCTGCTCTATGCAATGTTATTGCACAGAGCAGCCCTGATCCTCAGCTTCTGGGGTCTCCCGCCAGCGCTCCTGACTCCTCCTCTTCGGAGAGCGCTCACATAGAAAGCTGCTGTCTATGGGGGCACTCGGGTAAGCTCACTCCCCAGCCACCCTGTCTGCGTCCATTGACACAGAGAGTGCAGCTTGGCCCCATCTCCTCAATCAAATCAATCTGCCCAGTGAGAAGAGAGAGAGCCAGTGAAACGCTTCTGTTTTTTTTTACCTTAAAGGGGTTGTGAAGTCTCAAGGTTTTTCACCTTAATTCATTCTATGCCTTCTGTGCTGCAGCGGCCCTCCCAGAGCCCCCCTTTTACTTACCTGAATTTGATCGTTCCAGCGTCAAGGATGAACAGAGCAGCTTCAGCTTCAGGGGTGTGCCCTGGTCGGAGCCCAGGCTGAGGTTGCCACTCCATTCGTTGCATTAGGACACCATAGATGTGCGACTTCCAGGGGTCATTGTTCCTTTCTAGATACTTACAGTAGTAGGTGGGGGAAGAGGGGAAAGCTGAGCCCCACTGTACTTTTCCATGTAGACAATTACAGCTCAACAGCACCTAGAAGCAGAATTGAAGGAAAAAATAACACTTGTGAAGTGGATTTAATGAAGGTATTGTTGCTAATTCATAGAAGTTCTTTTCCTTTTGATTTTTTTTTTTAGCAAGTGAAATTTCTCTTCTACTAAACAAGTATTGATTTTTTTGTGCCTTAGTGAAGCAAATGGCATTCTCCATTCTGCTGTGACTTCATAAGCTTAGTTGAACTTTAAAGAGACATCCATCTTTTTCTTGCCAACATTTCAGGCTTTGGTTTTGTGTGCACAATGATGCTGCATTTATCTTGGAAGCTGATTTCAGAGTCCTAATGTCTGGCCAGGAGAAGCACCTTTCTCAAAGCTCAGATCCAGATTTATATAAAGCATAATTTATAATAGTTATGAACAAATTAAAAAGAATTGCATCATGTATTTTTACAAACACCTGTCTCCGGGTTAGCTTTGGACAGAGAATCAAGTTTCCTTTATTGCTGCCCCCAGTCACTAACCAGCACTGTCATGAAGGGCAGGCATAGTCTTTAGCCCTGTGTAAGCTCCAAGCAGACTGACATGGAGCTTACATAGGGCTTATTATATTTATTCCTGTGGGCAAAGCAAAAAGCAAGGGAACAAAAGGCAAGGTGAATGTATGCTGGAGAGGTGTATCCAGGAAGTAAACAGGCTAAGCACAAATTCACTGGTGGCCGGAAGGGTGGTAAAAACAGTTGACTGAGCCACTGTTTTACTGCTCACCAGAATTCTAACATTACAACCTGACAGGGCCGTATGCATGGTGTGTTGGTGATGCTTTGCATCTGTTTTAATCCACATTGCCGAGTTTGACAGGCAGCGCAGCCTATCAAACTTGACCATTAAGATCAATAGGGCTGTGCCAGGACGAGCCAAATGCTTTGTTTGCAGTTGCTGGGTGGTCCCGCAATGTTAAAAAAAAAATAAAAAAAAAATGTGTTTCAGGAAACTGTAACACTCTGACATTTTACCCAGACTTTGAGGCACAGGCAATGTAAACAAAAAGGGAATACATATTGTACACAAGTAAGTGGCCTGATTTTCAGTGCAGCCCCAACAGTGCCAATCATTGCCGCCTATCAGTGTCCATAAGTGCAGCCTATCGGTGCCCATCGGTGCTGGTAATTAGCGTCCATCAGTGCCCATCAGTGCTGCCTATCAGTACCACCTACTAGTGCCCATCAGTGCCGCATATCAGTGCTACCCATCAGTGCCGCCTACTAGTGCCCATCAGTGCCGCATATCAGTGCAGCCTCATCAGTGCCCATCACTGCCTCCTCATCAGTGCCTCCTCATAAGTGCAACCCCAACAGTGTCAATCATTGCAGCCTATCAGTGTCCATCAGTGCAGCTTATCAGTGCCCATCAGTGCTGCTAATTAGTGCCCATCAGTGCCACCTATCCGTGCAGCCTATCAGTGCTGCTAATTGGTGCCAATCAGTGCCACCTATCAGTGCTAGCTATCAGCGCCACCTATCAGTGCAGCCTACTAGTGCCCATCAGTGGAGCATATCAGTGTCACCCATCAATGTCGCCTATCAGTGCCGTCTACTAGTGCCCATCAGTGCCGCATATCAGTGCAGCCTCATCAGTGCCCATTGCTGACACCTCATCAGTGGAGCCCCAGCAGTGTCCATCAGTGCAGCCTATCAGTGCCCATCAGTGCAGCCTATCAGTTCCCATCAGTGCTGCTAATTGGTGCCCATCAGTGGCACTTATCAGTGCCACCCATCAATGCCACCTACTAGTGCCCATCAGTGCCGCCTATTAGTGTCCATCAGTGCCTCATATCAGTGCTGCTTCATCAGTGTCTCCTCATCAGTGCCCATCAGTGCAGTCTATCAGTGCACTTCAGTGAAGGAGAAAAAATACTTATTTGCAAAATTTTATAGCAGAAACTAAGAGACACATATATATATATATATATATTTAAAAATGTTTTTGTTTGTTTAGCAAGAAATAAAAACCAAGTGGAAAGGCTCTATTTGTGTGAGGAAAAAAAGATAAACATTTTATGAGTACAGTGTTATATGACCGCGTAATAGTCATTCAAAGTGTGACCGCGCTGAAAGCTGAATTCACCTTGGCAGGAAGGGGGTGGAAGTGCCCAGTAGGCAAGTGGTTAAAGAATGAATATTTCGATTCTTGTGTAATGCCAGTGGTGACGGCTTCTTTAGAGTAGCAAAGACCTGAATGTAGCCATGTGTTATATAAGGTTATTGATGTTTTTTCCTGTGATTGGAGTTCCATTAAACAGCTTGATAAGCAGGTCACTAACCCACACTCTTGTGTTATTCTCTGCACATTGCTGTTAAATTGTTTCCCCATAGTAACCACATGACTCTTGTAAGGCCACTGCTACTAAGATACGCAGAGCCCTTGCTGATCAGAACCCATATGGCAGATGAACGTTTGCTCTTTTTACAGCCCTATATCTAAGTGTTTACCAGTTGATATGATTGTGTTCTCAATATTTGACTTTAACAGTTGGCAGTAACAATAATAACAACAATAGTGTGGATGTTGAAATTAATACATTTGGAGATATTAAAGTCAGAATTTCTTTTTCTTTCAATAGATTTTTATTGAAAATGCTCAGGTTTATATGCTTTTGAACAGTATGGATACAGAAAGCATGAGAAAAGTGATGGTAACAGCAGAGATGTTATAGGAAATGTGTTCCCTAAGTGGGAGACGATCACGTAATAGAAAATGCGGTCTTCTGACTGCTATAGAACAGGGTAGTAACAGAACCCGAAGACCACCACTGGCTATGGTCTTCAGGAAGCAGATGAAAAATGATCAGGTGTATTAACATAAAACACAATAATATACTGGTTTAGGAATTACCTTCATCATCCTCACACCAAGCCTTTTAGTAATGGACGATGTGTATGTTTTTGCTTGTTTGATATTAACCACTTGCTTACTGGGCACTTAAACCCCCCTCCTACCCAGACCAATTTTCAGCTTTCATCGCTGTCGCATTTTGAATGACAATTGCGCGGTCATGTGACGCTGTACCCAAACAAGATTTTTATCATTTTCCCCCCACAAATGGAACTTTATTTTTGTGGTATTTGGTCACCTCTGCGTCATTTCTGATCGCCGCTATAAAAAAAAAAGAGCGACAACTTTCCAAAAAAAACAATATTTCTTACTTTTTGCTGTGATACAAAACCAAAAAAATGTATTCATCAGTTTTGGCGGGGGGGGGGGGGGGGGGGGGGGGGG
>BLSH010328665.1:360087-384369 GCA_018402905.1 Glandirana rugosa
TTTTTGTTCTGTTATCCGATAAGTATATACAGATTACACATGATCTGCCCACCCCCCCCCCCCCCCTTGCTGCTGAAGTTTCTTTTAATATTTTATACCATCCTGAGTGCCGATCATCGCTAACGTGACCCGCAGGCTCTCTCCTCCTCCTCCCCTCCTGACTGACGTCAGCGGGGAATCCTTGGCCCGCCCACTGCAGCTGTCAGACGCAAAGAGGAGAGAGCCGACGGGTCATGTGAGCGGCGTTTGGCGCTCTGAAAACTGGTAAAGAACGGTTTATTTTTATAAAACACAGACACAGGGACACACATGGTTATTAAACAGACAGGATGGTATAAAGTGGCTTAACAACCACTTTTAGCAACAGACACACTGTACATTATTTCCTTGTATATGCTCACTCTTGATTGTATTGCTTGCTTTTCTAGTACACATTAGACATATATGAATAGCCTATTGTCTTGTTTTTTTTCTTTGGCAATATATTTCTCAGTGCGGTATCTTTTTTCTCTGTAGCTAACAGCTGGGAGTTAACTGCTCATGATGCCCACTGTTTCAGCATGAATGGACTGCAAACAAGCAGGGGTTATACTACAGACAGAGAAATATTTAACCTCACTTCAGTAAGGTGACCCAAGTGTGAGCTGTCAGGCCTGTTGTAGATATGTCTTATATCTCTATCTTCATCCTGCATAGTTAATATTTATAATCCCTTTGCAGGATTTCACTTGTTCTTACAGCTCCGTACACTTAAAAATCTGGTGTTGATATTTTAGGCTTTATATGAATTGCGTTTTTTTTTTTTTTATTGAAGAATATATAGGGAATACAAAGAAAATGCAAAAATAAAGCACGGCTTCAGTACAATATATGATAATACACAATTCAAACTATAGGACTTAGACAACTAAAATTACAGGTTCAAGGGGTTCTGACATATACGGGGAGTCCTGTGAAAATTACCAAAGTGTAAAGTGGGAAGGGCTTCAGTAGATGGTTTCCTAATGAAAAAACTGTAAGGCTGGGTTCGCACCTATGCAAATTGGATGCGGCTTGTTTTCAATGTGTCCAGTTTATATAGGTGTGGTGCATTCACAGTCTGCATTGCACAGAAAATGTATGCGTTTTCTGTGCAGTGCAGTGCGAATTCCCAGCCCATTATGTTCGATGGGAACGCATCTGATTTGCAGATGTGTTCCGCATTGGATGGGGATTCTTTCCCCCTCTTCACTGCACCTCCCTCCTCCCCTACCTGGTCAGCTGATAAGCTGATCCACAGTGAGAATGGACAGGAGCCACTGAACAGCGACGCCTGTCCTTCTCACCGACAATAAGGCTAGAATTCGCACCAGACTGGTGTGAATCCAGCCTAAGGAACACTTGTTCAGCATTTCTGTGATTAGTGTGAACCAACCAATCATGATTTAATATTTAGCTTAGCTAAATGGTTTTTATTTGCCAGAATACACTTACAGTATACAGGACTTTCAGCATGTGTTGGGTATTTTGATAATTCATAGGACAATTTTTAATAATATTCAATAAAACATGCAAAGAGAAAAGCCGGAAGTAGCAGTGAAGTAAAAAGTGAAGAGTAATAAGACTCTGCATTTAATGCAACATGAAACATTTCTGGTTCACTTGCAGGCATGGAATCTGAAGTGCACGGGAACCCAACACAATTGGCTTGCTACCTTTAATAGCAGGATAGCACCTGATAATGTTTGGTTGTGGCATTCAAAAATAACTGGACACCTGGTTCTGGGTGTGTCACATTAAATAGGCAAGACACCTAGAAATTTTTGCTGCTTCAAGATAAATAATATAAAAATTGTCATTTTATGGCAGCATATTGGAGGTTATACTGTATAACCCATATAAAGTGGCTGGGGAATAGAAGTCATGCAACTCATTCCACATGGCAGTTGGTAAGTCAGGTCTTGACAAATTTGCTTTGAATCTAGGAGCCAGCTAAAAAAGTTAAGAGCCAGTTTTTTTTATAATTCTTTTATTTTTCCCGAGACGGTTTTCGGTGCGTTATCCCTTCGAGGAGAGTCTCCTGATAAATGGTCATCTCCCCCCCCCATCGTCAATCCTCCCGTATCGCGGTTGAATGAGGCAACCACGATACCGGTGGAGGTGACGCCTTCTTTCAAGGACCCGGCCGACAGGAAGGTCGAGTTGATCGCTCAATCTATGTTCATTTTGGCAGGCTCAGCTCTTTGCCCGGTGCTGGCCACTGCCTTGGTGTTGCAAACGCTTATGGAATGGGCAAAGTTGCTACACCAGGAGTTGGTTAACGAGCAGGCTTCTCCGGTCTGCGTGGAGCTGGCAGACCAGCTTGAGCAAGGGCTCAAGTATTTATGTGATGTGGCCTTGGATACGGCCCCCTTACTTTCAAAATTGTCTGTGTTCTCCGTGGTTATCCGTCAATTACTTTGGCTTAAGTGCTGGTCGGCAGACCAAACTTCTAAGAAGGCTCTGGCTGATTTGCCCTTTCAAGGAGGGCCACTCTCTGGGTCCACAAACAAATTTTGTCAGGGTACAAAATAGAGTTTCATTCCCATTCTCCAGACAGGTTTTTTCCCTCAAACCTGCGTCTCCCTCTGACCCGTCTGTAGGCCTTTCTTGGAGCAGTGCAGGATCTGCTTCTTCGGGGGGGTCATAGTTCCGGTTCCTGTTTCGCAAACGTTCCAGGGTTTCTACTACAATCTGTTTGTGGTTCCGAAAAAGGAAGGTGTCCAGCCGATCTTGGACCTCAAGGCCCTCAATTGTTTTGTGCAAGTACGGAAGTTCAGGATGGAGTACATTCTTTCTGTGGTGGCTGCACTTCATCGGGATGACTTTCTGGCTTCCCTCGACATCAAGGATGCTTACTTGCATGTCCCCATCTGTGTAAGGCACCAGCATTTCTTGCACTTTGCTGTCAGGGACGCACACTATCAGTTTGTGGCACTGCCGTTTGGCCTGGCATCTTCCCCTCAGGTCTTCACCAAGCTGTTGGCCCCAGTTCTGGCACTGTTGAGACAGCGGGGGATAGCAGTAGTGGGATAACTAGATGATCTACTCCTGCGAGCGGACTTGGCTCCAGCACTGAGGGACAATGTGGCAATCACCATACAAATCTTGCAAGAGTTCGGCTGGGTACTGAACCTCCAGAAGTCGGTGTTGCTGCCGACCCAACGCCTGGAATACTTGGGACTGATTCTCGATTCTGCGCAGGCAAAAGTTTTCCTTCCTTCGACCAAGCTTCGGACACTCCAGTTCGCTCACTGCTGTCCCGCAAGTGGTCATTCCTTACGCCCAGTGTCACACTCAGGTCCTGCAAAGAGAGATCCTAACCAAGTGGAACAAATCCCCGACGTCTCTAGATCGGAGGATCCGCGTGGACCGTCAGACCAGGCCCTCGCTGCTCTGGTGGCTATGGTCTCCGGCTCTTCGACTTGGGAAGACTTTTCTTCCTCTCCACTGGACGGTAATCACAACGAATGGCAGCCTGACCAGCTGGGGGGGGGGGGGGTTCTGGGGCTGCTATCAGCCCAGGAGTGCTGGACATCAGAAGAATCTCGTCTACCTATCAACATTCTGGAGTTACCTGTGATCAGGTTATGTCTCTCCCATTGGATGGAGCGGCTGCGCAGGCCTCCAGTCAGGATCCAGTCAGACAAAGCCACAGCGGTGGCTTACATAAACCACCGAGGGGGGGGCGAGAAGTGCGGCAGTGGCGCAGCAAGTTTCTCACATTCTTCGGTGGGCCGAACTTAACGTGGCGGCTCTCTCCGCCGTTTACATTCCGGGCGTAGAAAACTGGCAAGCAGACTACCTCAGCCAGCACATGCTGGACCAGGGGGAGTGGTCTCTACATCCGGAGATGTTCCATCAAATTTGCCTGCGGTGGGGCACGCTGGACGAGGACCTTCTGGCATCCCGCCTCAATCGGAAGGTACATAGTTTTGTGAGCAGGACAAGGGATCCCTTGGGGGATGCGTCAGACGCTCTGGTGGTGCCGTGGGCTCGTATATCGGCTCATTTATGCCTTTCCCCCTCTCAAGCTTCTTCCTCGTCTGCTGCGCAGAGTAGAGACTGAGGGGATACCAGTCATTTTAATCACTTTGGATTGGTCGCGACGTCCCTGGTACGCCAACGTGGTGCAAATGATTGTGGATGCTCCCTGGCGGCTCCCACTGCACGCGGATCTGCTGTCTCAGGAACCCATATTACACCCTGCTTTACTCTCTCTGGCTTTGAGAGCCAGGTGCTGAGAGGCCGGGAGGTGTCGGCTTTGGTGATACCTACTATTTTAAAGGCTCGTAAGTCCACTTCCCGGAAGACATATCATCGCACCTGGAGGGCTTACATCTCCTGGTGCAAGGACGGGAGGTGGCATCCACGTTCCTACTCGATTTCTAGGTTTCTGGCGTTCCAGCAGCGTGGTGTTGACCAGAAGCTGGAGTTAAACACGATTAAGGGTCAGATCTCTGCTCTTGAAATCTTTTTTCAACGGCCACTAGCTACTCATTCATTGGTTCGTACCTTTGTCCAGGGGGTTCGACATGTGGCTCCCCAAGTACGCTCGCCTCTCGCGCAGTGGGACCTTAATCTAGTCCTCTCGGTGCTTCAGAAGCCACCGTTCGAGAACATTAGGGAGATTCCGTTGCTCACGCTCTCTCTAAAAGTTGCCTTTTTGGTGGCTATTACGTCCGCCCATCGCGTTTCTGAGTTGCCAGCTTTGTTGTGCAGATCTCCTTATTTGGTTCTGCACAAGGATAAGGCGGTCCTGCGCCCGCAACCTTCGTTTCTCCCAAAGGTGGTATCGGATTTTCATATTAATGAGGACATTGTCCTTCCTTCCTTGTGCCCGCGGCCATCTCACTCTAAGGAGGTTGCCCTACATTCATTAGGTGTGGTTCAGGCCCTATGTCTGTACCTAGCGGACACGGCTTCTTTTCAGAGGTCAGATTTGCTATTTGTCATTGTGGAGGGTCCGCGCAAGGGCCTGGCGGACTCTTTGGCCACTATTTCTCTGTGATCTAGGCCTATGCCATTAGGGGTCTGGTACCTTCTTTTCCTGTCACTGCACACTCTACCAGGACGATTAGTGCTTCCTGTGCTTTCCAAAATCAAGTGTCTGTTTCTCAGGTGTGTAAGCCAGCTACTTGGTCGTCTGTGCACACCTTTACCAAATTTTACAAAGTTGACCTTTTGGCATTCTCTGATGCATCTTTCGGCCACAAGGTTTTGCAGGCGACTGTCTGAGGTTTTTTGGTTCCCCACAGGGGGTCTTGTTGGGTGCAGTTTTGGATTTCTTTTACTCTGGTTTTTCCCATCTCTCGTTGTGGCACTGCTTTGGAACATCCATAAGGTCAAGATATGGAAGTGCTGTGTCCGTCAATGAATGAAAGAGAAAATGGGATTTTTTTCTACTTGCCGCAAAATCCCTCTCTCTGAGTTCATTGATCCAGCACCCACTCCTCCTGTTTGGGTTTGTACTGCTTGTTACGAACTGAGCTGCCTGTTGCAGAGTGGGGGGTTACTGCCAGTGAGGACTGCCCCTGGATGGTGCTGTGCTTGTTCTTTTATTTTTTTCTGCCTAGTCCCTACTCATGAAGGTGGCGATATAACCCTAACGTCAAGATATGGAAGTGCTGTGTCCGTCAATGAACTCAGAGAAAGGGAATTTTCCAGCAGAAAATATATATTTTTTACTTGTAAGCAACAAATGTCAGAAAAGGTTTAGTCTTTAAGTGGTTAAACTGACCTCATTACAGACCGGCGTTCATCCATTTGATAAAAGAACCAAAAAAGATACTTTGTTTACACTTAGGAGCGATATTGTGAGATACTTGGCAGACTGCCCGGATATTTGTTTACCTTTAACAGCTGTCAGTTTAGACCCCTTTCACACTGAGGCGTTTTACAGGCGCTATTTAGCTAAAAAGCACCTCAAAAATGCCTCCCCACCCACCCCAATGTGAAAGCCAGAGTGCTTTCACACTGGGGCGGTGCGCTTGCAGGACGTTACAAAAAGTCCTGCAAGCAGCATCTTTGGGGCGGTGCGGTGAGCGGTGATACACCGCTCCTCCACCGCCCCTGCCCATTGAAAACAATGGGCAGCGCTTCCGAAGCGGCTGCACACCGCCTCGGTAGCGCGGTGCTCCGGCACTTTTAACCCCGTTTTAACCCCTTGTGGGGGGTTAAAAGCGCTGCGCACCCGCCTGCATAGCGGCGCCGTAGCGCCGTTATAACAGCAGTAAATCCCCGCTGAAACTAGCGGGGATTTACCGCTAGCGCCCGCCAGCCCCAGTGTGAAAGGGCTCTTAGAGAGAACGGCTCTTCACTGAATTGGAGATGCCGGTTTTTAAGATGGTTAGAGGAGAGAAGGAACGGCTGCCGCTCGCCAGGATGCGATTTCTGGTTGCCGTGGCGACCTGTGCCTGGGGTTTGTCGAGCCCTGTGGTAAGTGATCATATGACCCATTACATTTCTTCTTTCCATACATCTAGCTGTTGCAGATACAAAATTGATTCTGGGGTTACTTAAAGTGGAGCTCCACCCAAAAAGGGAAGTTATGCTGTAAGGACTCTTCTGGGACACATGACAGGTCCCGGAAGACCATTCACAATGCGCAGCGCTACTCACGCATGGATAGTGGGCACCTGGCTGTGAAGCCGCAAGCTGTCACAGCCGGGTGCCCATAGTGGAGATGCCGGCACATAGGAAAGAAGACAGCAGGTGAAACCGGCTGGGGAGAGCACACCACTGGATCCTGGGACATGTGATTGGCTGTTTTTTTAAAGTCAGCAGCTACAGTTTCATTTAAGAGACTGGAGCTCCTCTTTTTTTTTTTTATTGAAATATTATTTTATTAATATTTCAAGTAAGTAAGCATATAACAGAACAAACAAAACAAAAAGTCTGAATAAAATACAGTCACCCATGCAGGGGTCATGAAAAACACATAGGATGCCTCCAGGATGTAGGCGACCATGGCAGATACAGGTATGGCTCAAGCCTTAAAAAATTATTTTGCATGAATATCAATGTAGCTAATATAAGAAGAATGCCTCCAGTATCACCACACATCTTAATTATATACAGATCATAGTGAGATATGACAGGAGATCATGAAATGTCTAGAAAAGAGGCTATAGATGGGTCAGCCAACGATTTGGACCAGACTTTGTCATATTTCTTTGGGCATCCCCTATTAACATATATATCCTTATACAGGGGCAAGTTAACATTAACCAGATGTTTCCACAAATTGTGGGATGGAGGGGTGGCCTTCTTACATGACATTGTTATGGCCTTGCGAGCAAAAAAAGAGAAGTAAACTAAGCATGGTCCTCCACCGCTCAAACCAGTTCCTCCTCCAAGTATTTAACCATAACCAGGCAGTTCCAAAAAATATGTGAGAAATCAGCAGGGGAATGATCACACCGCCAACATCCCCGTGAGATCAAAGGATTTATTTAGTGCAGCCTGTATGGAGTAAAGTAAGCCCTATGCACTATTTTCAGTTGAATGAGTCTATCTCTTTGGGAAACCAGGTGATGAAAGGGAAGATCCCAAATATCTTCCCAGTCCCCATTATCAAGCTCAGGCATATCCCTCTGCCATCTCTGCCGAAGATTACAGAGGTAGGGAAGGGATACCAGCAAGAGCTGATTATATAACACCGAGGTGGGTTTCTCTGAACACTCTGCCCTAAGTACATGTTCCAAGTCAGATTGTTTCATCCTCAGGGAATTGGTAGAAAACTGGCTACCAAAAGCATGGGACAACTGAAGATATCTGAATAAATGAGAGGCCGGAACGTTATAATCAGCGGAAAGGGATGCAAAGGACCGTAGGGAGCCATTGGTCACTATATGGGAAATAAGTATGATGTTATACCTGGTCCATACTTAAGGGTCTGGCAGGTTATACAAATCTGTTAGGGTTGGATTACACCACAGGGATGGGGAAATAATTTCTAGTGTGATTGCCTCGTATATTAACACAGCTGTATACACCCTAATAGTAGTGACCATGGAAGGGGTCAGGGAGAAAAGGGCCTTAAGACCCCGGGAGTTCAGCACCGCCACCTCCAAAATTGTAGAGGTGTTAAACCTGTCAGGGCACAACCACTATCTGGCAGAAACCAGCTGGGGCGCCAGGGTAGTACTTGTAACAGTCCGGAAAAGCCAGTCCTCCCCTGGAGGTAGGTCTCATCAAAGTTGACAATTTGTACCGCAGTGGGTGAGATCCCCACATGAAGGAAGAAAAAAATTGGTTTAGTTGCACAAAAAAGGATTTTGGGATCCATTGAGGTGAATGTCTAATAAGATACATACATTTTGGGATTATTTTCATCTTAAATTTATGTGCCTTAAAAGGGACAAAGGTAAGTTTTCCCGTGCTTTCAGCTGAGCCTTTGTAGCCTGATAAACCGGAAGGAGAGATACTATCACCGCCAAATATTTAAACTCCTCCACCCACTGCAACTGCAGCGTCGGTGAAGCAGATTTGCGGGCGTCAAGGTCAATCAGGAACAGCAGAGACTTGGACCAATTAACCTTCAGTCCGGTAATGGAGGAGAATGTTTCTAAAGTCTTATGCGCCCCTTCCAGGGAGGGACCCACATAATTTAGGAATACAAGTAAATTGTCCGCATATAGAACCACTCTCTCCTCCAACCAGGCAATTTTTAAACCACAGATAAGTGAGGATACCGAGAGAGCCTCTGCCACTGGCTCCATCGCAATTGTGAAAAGGGCTGGAGAGAGAGGACATCCCTGCCGAGTACTTCTATACAGGGAAAATTTCAATGACAGACCTCCACCCAACCTAATGACAGCTGTAGGGTTCTGGTAAATTGTTTTCAACCATCTTATAAAAAGAAGTGGAAAACCCATCCTATGTAGTACTTCCCACAAATAGGGCCACTCAACCGTATCAAAGGCCTTTTCAATGTCCAGGGAGGCAACTACTCTGGAACCTGTATTAATGTGTTGGGCGTGGATATTTGTAAATTAACATCTGTGGCCCTACGAGCCAAGAACCCAGTATGGTCTGCATCTATCACTGAATGTAGGAGGGTGTTCAACCTGTAGGTAAGAAGTTTGGTAACTATTTTGAGATCACAGTTTAATAAGGTAATCAGCCTGTAGGAGGCGCAAGCTGTTGGATCTTTAGGGGGTATATATATAAGGATTACATGAGCGTCACTCATGGAGAGTGGGAGCTTATCCTCTGCCAGGCATTTCGTGAAGAGGGACGCTAAAAGCAGGGCAAGAAGGTCTCCATGAGCCTTGTAAAATTCTGCTGGGAGACCATCAGGACCAGGAGCTTTCCCATTAAAGAAGGATTGTATACCTGCCTGAACCTCATCCAGGGAGATGGGGCAGACTAGGATGGAGTGTTCCTCAGAAAGCCAGCCAAGGGCCATAGTATCCAATAGGGAAGTAAGACCAGGTGGAGCAACATTCGGTGGCAGGAAAGAGGTGTACAAGTTAACGTAGTACAATCTGAGTTCCTCCAAAATATCTTCCGGAGAGGTAAATGTAGTATCGCATCATGTTGAGATAATCAGCCATTCTTATCCCCTTGTTCAAAAAATGTTTGTCTACATTTAAAAAGATTCAATCTGGTGACCTCAGCCAAATGTAAATTAAGTTCCCTTTTACCAGATTCAAGAGAGTCAAAGTTATCAGCATAAGGGTTGGAATTATAACAACTAGTTTGTTCTAAAACCTTATTCTGTAGGGATTGCACCTCAGAGGCCCGGTCACACTTAACAGCAGCTATGGAAGAGATATAGTGGCCTCTTGTGAAGGCTTTAAAAGCATCCTATTCTATGTCCAGAGAGGATGTTCCCCTATTAATGTCTCAGTATTCCTGCAAGATGGTGGGTGTCTTCTCAGATATCTGAATGGGAAACCAAATGAGCCCTCAATCTCCACAAGGACCCGTCAGGACAGGGTCTAGTACAGAGAACTACCTCTAAGGGACAGTGGTCAGACAACCCACTAGGCAGGTATTTTGTATCTAAAACATCCGCTAGGAGAGAAGGGTTGGCAAAAGCCAGGTCAAGCCAGGTCAATGCAAGAGGAAGTTTTGTATGAGGAAGAAAAGCAGGAGTATGCTTTCTCTGTGGCATATTTCCACCTCCACACCTCAGTGATGCCCGCTGCCCAAGCCTAATCTGACATGTCCCCAGAGAATTGTTTAACTGGAGTGGGCCTGTCTAGAATAGGGGACATGGTAGAATTAAAGTCTCCCATGATCAACAATTTGGTCAGACAATGGGGGATAATCCTCTCCAGAACAGTATAGAGAATATCAGTGGAGAAGGGAGGGGGGACATATATAGCACTTTTACATATTTTTGTTGCCATAATGTTATTTGAACAATCACATACTTCCCAAAAGGATCCGTATGTACATGATCAATGACACAAGGCAATTTTTTACTGATGAGCACTGAGACTCCTCTGTCATAATTTGAAAGCTGGCATAGAAGGCCTTTTGAATCCAGAGCTTTTTCAGTGCCATGATTTTGCTGCCTGTGAGATATGTCTCCTGGAGTAGAATTATACGCAGAGTTTAGAGCTTAAGATATTGAAACAGTAACGCCCGTTTAAATTTCGAATTTAGACCTCTGACATTCCATGATAAGACGTTCAATTCTTCAAATGTGCAGGAAGCCATGAGGAATTAGGTAACAAGTAATGTAGGATGTGGGTAAACTGGAGACCAGGAAGCATCTGAAAAGCAGCAAAATATGTTTGAGCCGTTACCATATCAATACTATAATAGAGTCCATAAAAAAAGAAAAAGGAAAATAATAAAAACACCACAGCAAGGAAACCCCAACAACTCGGCACAGTGGTGCCAATCTTGTCCATACCCGAGCCTTTCAACCTGGGAAGGATCAGATAGGGATCTTTTCCCAAAAAAAAAAATATAACCTGGTCAAATCCAACATGTTCTGTCCAATGGGGGGGGAGGGGTGATGGGCCCAGATGAGCAACACTATCAACCAAAAAGGTAGTGGCAGAAACATCTGAAATGTCCCAGATGATGTAACCTGTAATGAAGGTTATATAGATAGTACTGGGAAAGTGCATTACCAAGCTCTGGTAAATTGGGCTCTCCATAAAGTAGAGAAAGCAAAGGCGTCAACTAGACATCATCATGCAGAACAGGCCGTCCAAGGCTCAGTGAGTATCCAGCCAGGTGGAAGCAGCATCAGGGGAATCAAAGAAATGTGTACGATCGATGATTCTGAGACTGCTCGGATACAGCAAACTGAACTGACCTCCGTAAACGACCTGCGGTGTTGCTGGATCTCCAGAGAGTAATCTGGAAAAAGGCGTATTTTGGAATTTTCATAGCGGAGATCTGGTTTATTCCTGGCTGCCGCCAGGACTCGATCGCAGTCTCTGTAGTTCATCAGGCGAAGCAGGAATGGTCACGCTGGAACTCCTGGTATCGGTGGAGTGGGGAGGACCCCATGGACCCTCTCCACCACAAACATAGGCGGGAGATCATGCAGGTCCAGGAGCTGTGCAAAGAAAGTTTCAGCAAACTCTGCTGGTTTGGATCCTTCTGCACGTTCTGGTAAGCCCAAGATCCACACGTTGCAGAATAGACGATTTTTGGTGACTAGGCCTTGTCTTGGAGTGCTCTCACTTGCAATTGTAGGGCATGGAGGTCAGTGGATTCAGAACAGACCACATCCATTCCACCCGCGAAATGCGATCCTCCGCCTCAGACACGCTGGAACGAAATTTGTTCATGTCACGCCTGATCAAGCTGACATTACACCTATTTTTGCAGTAAAGGCCTCATTGATGGCATTGATCGCAGCCAGAATCTCTGCCCCTGTGGAGATGGCAGCCGCCGGGTCCCCGGGAGGTGTCTGTGTTGCAGCCGACATGGTATGAGGCCTCGTGTCCAAGATGGCCGTGGGAGGAGAGGGACGGGGAGCACTGACCTGTGATCTTGTGGTGCGCGGTGTGTCTTGGGGCTTCCGGATCGCCGGAGAAGAGAGGTTCCACTGCGGGGGACCCAGGGTGAAAGATGGGGTGCCAATTAAGGAGGAGAAGAACCCAGATTGTATGTCAGGTTGCCGACGGGATCGGAGCTGAAGCGCCATAGGCTATGATTAAGCACCTACACACAATGATGTGAAACGTGTAAGACTTTTTGTACTATACCTATTGGTTTTGGAATACTGTATGGATCCTGGATTTTATGTCGGTTCAATAAAGATCACTTCAAAGGAGTGCAGCCGTCCAGCACTGGTTCTATATATCCACCAGCAGTGATCGCACAAGGTAAACCCGACAGGCTGGTTGTACTGAAGACAACTGATAGATTGACTTCAGTACAAATAGCCTGCCCATAGGTGGATCGGAATTCGTCCAGCTTCTGCTGAACTGGCCCATTTCGATCCAACTATGGCCTGCCTTAGAATATTTGAGAATATGGACAGCATTAGTATATGTTACATTCAATAGTATGCTGCTTAAAGCCTCAATAGTCTTTTTGTTCCATTCTGTTGTCTCAAAATTTTGTATATCATTTCTGCTGAACTGGCCCATTTCGATCCAACTATGGCCTGCCTTAGAATAGACAGACAATACAGTTACAATACAATTGAATACAGAAGAAATTAGAGTGCCCTGCTCGTTAGAGCTTAGAATCTAGGAGGGAGGGTCAACTGATACAAAAGGTAAAAACGGTGGGTATGATCTGATGGAGAAAATAAAAGTACAGTTGTTAGGTATGGGCAGAATAGGCTTCTCTGAAGAGAAGGGTTTTCAGGGATTGTCTATAAGCAGAGTAGGAGATAGTCAGACAGATTGGGGTAGGGCATTCCATAGGATAGGAGAGGCTCGGGAAAAGTCCTGGAGGGGAGCATGGGAGGAGGTGACAAGGGGGCTAGAGAGCAGTTCTTGGGAGAAACAAAGAAGTTGGTATTTTGAGACTAGGTTAGTGATGTTGCTGGGGGTTGAGTTGTGGATGGTTTTGTAAGTTACTGGCTCATAGGCCGTTTATAGGCCTGTGAGTTATACTTTAAAGCTCCTCATACTGTATGAAGAAGAATCAAAAAATGAAAGATTAGCCCCTCAGATTATACTTAGGTGATCATTTCACCCAACGTGCATATCAGGTAAACTGCCTATAACGGTCTATGAGCCAGTAACAAAGAACTCGTTTTATCCCTAGTCATCTCTTCTTGATCTGCAAACATGAACAGATTATTGGACATCCTTGAATATTATTGGGTCCTATATGTCACTGGTTTTCCATGGTACGTTAACACCGTTATTTCCACACCTTACATAGGGAGGCACTTCTACCAAAAAGATTTGTATTTGTGTGTTGCAGTCTGTTTTCCTCTTGCTTCAAGCAGTTAATGGATTTTTTTCAATAATAAATACAGTATAATTGTATAAACAAAAAAGACAATTCAACCTGTGCAGTTTTGTTAATATGTAAATTGTGACACATACTTAGCGGTATAAATGCTCATTGTGCGCTGAATGTCATTAATCAGAGTTAATATGCACCGAATAACAGAGCAGTATGTTGTGAGAAGACAATGGATGTTATGCCTCCTTTGTCAATGGTGATAGCTGCTGAGGTCGCCCTGGAGACATCACTTAATGCCCAACCTCTGACGCATGGAAGAAGTAAGCCCACCTCCGGCTCTCAGAAGGGCTGTCAGAGCATTCGTTAGCATTTTGCCTGATACCTTTTAGGGAGAACAATATTGCGAATGTATTTAATATACATTTACAAGTATACTGTATTTACAAGTAACATATTTTCACACATTGGGTGAAATAGAAACAGAAAAAAAAAGAGACAGAGTGAAAAGCTTTACTGTGCTCATTGCGGGGTCTTGCAAGGTTTTTTTTTCTATTTTAATTTAGTGTTCTGCAGTGTTTTCTAAAATGAACTAAAACCATAATACTTCTATTCTTGGAAATCTACCCCCACCCTTTATTTCAACTTGTATATGGAACATTTTTTTAAAGTAAAACACACAAATCAAAATGCACTAAAATATAATTTGTGACAATCCACTTGAAGTAAATCCAGCAGATGTTTCTAGGTCTTCAATTGAGGCTCCCAAAGTGATGTAGTATTTCCCAGTTCTTTTTCATACCCCATGCTGATCAAACTGGACAGCCAGTCACTTTGCCCCTACCCTCTCCATTACAGAAAGGATAGTTCAGTTTTGTTCTTACTGCTCCAAACTTCTGAGATGGCCACAGGATGGCATGTTGGCACAAGGACTTTCTCAGGGTCTCATGCTCCTGTTATCAATCAGAGCCAGTGATGGGGGAGCGGAGGGCAGGGGTAAACCCCACTCTGTGTGTCGTATGGACACGCAGGGCTCGGGAGCGGGCACATATGACTGCCCCCATGGCAATTGGCTTGCTTTGAGGGCACTCCGTGGGGGGGGGGGGGGCGCCAGGAGTGGTGGCAGGGGATCTGAGAAGAGGATTGTAGGGCTGGATTACCGTAGGGGCTATTGGAGCTGCAGCTCCAGTCCTCTACCTCTATAGGGCCAGCCACCCAAAAATTACAGCCTGTTCTTGGAAAGCAATGGGGTGGGATCTCCCCTGATGGGCCCTGCATTCCACATGCACCATCTAGGCAGGGTGGTGGGATTGATAATGGGCGCCGCTTGAACAGTCTTAACGGAAGCCTGGGGCGTGCCAATGCAGGGCTCTTACAGAAGTCTGGGGCTTCCATAGTGTTACCCTTTCAGGTCAGAGTGCACGCCGATGCACAGCCCATACGGAAACCTAGCAAATCAAATGGCAGGCTTCCCTAGTGTTTTGTCTGTGCGGCTGCGCCCTTTTGAGCTTGGGCGCATGCCAGCACAGGCTCTTGGAAACGCAAAAGGGTGTCCAGTAAAACGTCCAACCAAAATCCTCAGCACCAAGCACATGATGCTCTTTATCTGGCCCTGGATGATTGGGGTTGCTCTGTGCAAAACCATTACACAGAGCATGTAAGTATAAGATGTTTGTTACTTTAATTAAAAAAAAGACTAAATCTTTACAATCACTTTAACTATTCAAAACGACAAAAAAGCTGAAATGAGACATTGAAAAAATTACACACCAGAGACCCATTTTTTATTGCTACCTGCAGCCTCAAAAACATCCCTGGTTTTTACCATCATTTTCGGATTCGTTGTCTCATAGTAACTGCTGAATACAGAATTTAATCTTCGAGTTTGAAGCTCCTTCCGGGCTGGGAAACACTTGGTCTCTGATGAAGAGGGTACATTTTTGAATTACGTAAGCTTGTGCCTTTCGTTTGAGAGATTTTATGTTATATGTGATTACATTAAGTACTTGTGTGAGTACAAGATATGCATTTTAATAAAATGAATCAGTGATTTTACACAATGCTGGTACGCTCTGTTTATTTTGTATTATAGCATACGGTATTCTAAAAAATTATTCCCAAGGGATGAGGATGAAAATTGACTAGATTGCATTGAACAAAATGTGGCATTATAGTGCGTAATTAGCGATAATCACACTTTTAAAAATGTCATTGCTTTTTACAGACAAATTGTTTGCAGCCTGTTTTACAGAATTCCTGTGAATCACTAGAAATAGAAATACACCAAATTGTCTTGTTTTATTATCTTATTTGCCAGACATAAAAATGTTTATACAATGTAGTACCTTTTTAACGGTTCATTTGGTCTTGAATGGGAACTCTTGATCGTTGAGCCTTGTGCTAGAAGCTTTGATTGATAGGACATGCTGGCATTTCAAGTTGTTCAGCCACATAACCTTTTTTTTTAACCCTCTCATTATAGGGCTGTACATGAAAAATATAAAAATACTCTCAGTAGACAGCTGTTTTACAGTATAATTGTGTTTATTTCTGGCATCTCAAAATTCAGCATTTTATGTAGCTCTACATACCAGTCAGTCTCCATCATACCTCCTGTCAGCTACGCTGCCAACATGCTGAGGAAGAGGATACATGGGAGAGAAAGGAGAGGCTATCAGCATGTAAGCAGTGCCCTGATTCATTGCCAGCCATGGTTACACTGGTCAAGGGCACCTCCCACCCTCCTCCTGCAACAGCAACAGAATGGTACCATGCACCAGGAGCATTGAGGAACTCCACCATCTTGGTTACTCATATGTCCCCGACCTGGGGCCCACCACCAGAAACAAAGTCTACACAATCAGCCTTTTCAACGTTACTTCCGCATGAACAGAATGCACGGTTCTTTCCAAAACACAAATACGCCTGTTCCTCCTTTCACCTGAAAACAGCAACACTGTACAGTTCAAATTGAACGTTAACACAGGGATGCCGATTAGCACTTCCAGTTCCCTCACTATAGGTTTCCTTAGATGGGCTCTCCAATGGGCCTATACCAGGCCTACCTTGAAGGGTATACTTCACTTGGGCTGAAACCAGAGGCTTTAGCCTCGGGTGGCATTTTTCCGGGGGTTGGCGGCACCCCCCAGGCAGAAGGGCAGAGGCGGCTCTTTAACCACTTCCTGTCCTTTCGGTGGTTGTACTGAGATGATGCCTGGAGCTGCAGGCATCACCCTAGTATTGTTTTTTTAAAACCAGCGGCCTCTTGTGATAGCAACCAGAGCGGCTTATTAACCGCTTGATTGATATTAAAAGTAGAGGAAGGGGGCTTCCCCCTTCTCCTGGCGCTCTATCGGGCTCTTCCATCCTACTGGGAGACCTGAGCAGCCACCCGGCGCATCTGCTGGCTGGCCAGACAGCCAAGCAAGGCTGGGATCATTCGTAACAGTAAGGCCTCATACACATGGATGTTTTTTACAGCTGCGTTTTTGAGCGTTTTGTGCAGCTCTCCATGTTATTCAATGGCCCCATACAAATGCTGAAGTTTTTGAGCTGTAGATAGCGTTGGTGTTTGTGAGCTGAAAGCAGAACCCACGGCCATCGTGTTCTGAAGCTGCAGCGTTAGAGCGTTTTTGACGCTGAGCCGGCAAAACGCTCACTAACACGCATTAACGCCGTAACGGCGTTAACCGGCGCTTTTAGCGACAGCGTTTTCAGGTACAAAAATAGCAGAGGGATGTCTTTTCAAACAAAACGCGACGTAGCACTGACGGTCAATAACGCGCATTAACGTCAATGCAAAACGCCTCTGAAGCCGATTTTTTCCTGATGTCGGTCCCGGCGTTACAACTCGTTTTGGTAATACGCCCGTGTGTATGAGGCCTAAACCAAAAGCAATGACATGGTATCACTTCCGGTTTACTTGGAAAGCATCAGCACCAGTTTTTAAAAATCAAAGGCATTAAAAAAACCTCTTGGTATTTGGAATGCTTTAAAGTGTAGAGGAGAGATTTGGGGTCTTATCTCTCCATAAAGAGTACCTGTCACATGCCTGTTGCTGTCACAAGGATGTTTACGTTCCTTATGACAGTGATAAAAAAAATAAAATAAATGAATAATGAAAAAAACTAAATTAAAGTGCCCCTGTCCTCCCATGTACGCACGCAAAGGCAAACTCATGGGTCGGTCCCGCACACGCGCAAACATCAATCTTCCCATACATGTGAGGTATCATTGCGAACATCAGATCATGTATAGTAATTCTGTATATGGCACTTGGACAAATCATGTCTCAGGGTCGGATGAGTAAGCTGCAGCTGTTCATTATGTTATACCGCGACTGGGGTGGGACAAATTTGAATGGGATGGGGCCTGATTTTAGTATTGCCTAGGGCAATACAAAACCAAAATACACCACTGGCTGTTTCCTTACATAATGATATTCTGTAGGCAACATTTTCCCATTAACCTAAAGTTATTCCGGGCACAAATTTATAAAGGGTCAAGTTACTTTCACACAGTACCCACCTGGGGGAGGGGTTTCCTGAAAAGGGGTACTAACCCCTGTTTACAAGAAGACATTGTAGCCCATGTAGAAAAGTGAGTGACACATGGACCAGCCTGTAGGGTTTAAGGTGATACTAAAGTCTTGTTTTTTTTTGCCTTTATCCGGCCCTTGGGGCACTATTCCTCCCACTGATACAAGACACTATTATGCCATCCGAAATCAACAATGGGGCACCATTTCTCCCTCTGACACCAATAATGGGGCACTATTCCTCCCTATGATGCCAATGATGGGGCACTATTCTTCCCCTTAATACCAAATGTGGCGATATTTACCCCCATTGATGTCAGGAAAATTTCCACTTCCGATGGCCACAGTCCGACCCTCCTAAAGTCTGAAGGACAATAAACTGGCCCTTTGTTTAGAAAGTTTGGAGACCCCTGGTATAGATGTACAGAAAAAGGTGCCAAACCAAAAGGTTAAAGAGTACAAGATGTTTTAAAAATTCACAAATAAGGCCCCCTTCATCTGGGGCTAGAAAATGGACTAGGACTTGAAAGGACTCAAAGGGAACAATAATCAAATGGATCTATACTGAGATTTAACCATTCCCTTTTTGACTGCAGATTTGCAGTATGATCAGTGGCAGTTATCTCACTTGGACTATTTAACCATTTTGTTTGGCACCTTTTTCTGTGCATCTATACTTTGAGTTGCTTCTGGGTACCCATTGAGGGAGGCTTGTTTTATTTAAGAGTTGCCTTGCCAGAAAAAGTGTTCTTTGAAAATGTCCTTGTGTTTTGTCATTTGAACAAGCATTGAAGTCTCAGCACCTTAAATGCATTTTTCTGATCATGTTTTATGTTACACACATATATGGTCCTCAGTCAAGTGACCCATTGAAAACTTAAAGTATTATACAGTATATTTAAGCAATTGATTTTTAAATTTAAACTTATTTTGGCATGGGGTGGGGCCACCCACTGACGTCATCCAGAGACCCATCCAGAGACCAGTCCCCTTATACCGTCCCATCAGGCCTCGGGCGGTGACGTGATAAGGGGCGGGGCCTCCGAGTGACGTCAGTGGGTGGCCCCGCCCCATGCCAATATAAGTCAATGCACAGCGCGGGGCCAGCATTTGTCCGGGAGATCACGTCAGGAAGAAGAGAAGAGGGAGAAAACAGCAGAGAAGACCCGGCAGAAGACAGAAGATCCTGCAAAAGAGCAGAAGAAAGAAGACACCCGAGGAGGGAGAAGAGCCGGAGAGGGATTTAATAAAATACTTTAAAAAGCTGTGTCGTGTGGTTTTTTTTTTGTATTTTTTTTTGTTTTTTTTTATAGGCGTATGGGTACCCCCTACTCATTCACATAGGGTGGGGGGGCGGGATCTGGGGGCCCTCATGTTAAATGGGGCTTCCAGATTCCAATAAGCCCCGCCCGCAGACCCCGACAACCACCAGCCATGAACTGAAGGGAAGACAATACCCGCTCAAAGCCACGGCTTCACTCCACAGATGTGACCGCTTCCATAGGGTGCAGGCTCCGCCATGATACAGGAGATACTGAGAAAAGTTCTTCAGACAGCCGCACTCCAAAAATTGCCGTTTATTAGTAAAATCAAATGAAATACAAGCAGAGCATATTGGGGGACAAACCCCAGGTACGAATTCTGACGCGTTTCACGTCTATATCTGACGCTTAATCATAGCTATGATTAAGCGTCAGATATAGACGTGAAACGCGTCAGCATTCGTACCTGGGGTTTGTCCCCCAATATGCTCTGCTTGTATTTCATTTGATTTTACTAATAAACGGCAATTTTTGGAGTGCGGCTGTCTGAAGAACTTTTCTCAGTATCTCCAACCACCAGCCATGGTTGTCGGGAAGAGGCCCTTGTCCTCATCAACATGGGGACAAGGTGCTTTGGGGTGGGGGGATCAGGGCCCCCTCTGCCCCAAAGCACCCACCCCCCCATGTTGAGGGCATGCGGTCTAGAATGTTCCAGGAGGAGGGGCGGCGCTCGCTCGTCCCTCCCCCCTTTCCTGACCTGACCTGACCTGCCGGGCTGCGCGCTTGGATAAGGGTCTTGTATGGATTTTGGGGGGACCCCACGCCATTTTTTTGTTGGCATGGGGGTTCCCCTTAAAATCCATACCAGACCGAAGGGTTTGGTATCTCCTGGGGGGGGGGACCCTACACAATTTTTTTTTTCATTTTTGCGGAGGGTTCCCCTTCAAGATCATCAGCACACAAGTGGCACCGCAAGTCGGATCATCTTGATCTGACTTCTGGTGCGAATTCTAT
The DNA here is from genome assembly GCA_018402905.1 of Glandirana rugosa. Taxonomy (NCBI): domain Eukaryota; kingdom Metazoa; phylum Chordata; class Amphibia; order Anura; family Ranidae; genus Glandirana; species Glandirana rugosa. Next base: position 380,263 of record BLSH010328665.1, read on the forward strand.
TCAAATCAATGGACTCCCATAGAGAATCATTGATTTTGAATAGAGACAGAGAAACGCCTGATGGAGGCTTAACTGTGCATACAGCATTAAGCCGCGTTTTTGAAATTTTACCGGCATCGGCGTCAAAACAGCTCTAGCGCTAGAGCCTCAGAATGTGCTGGTCCTGGGTTTTTTTTTTTCGAGCTTAAAAACGCCTATGCCACTTACAGCTCAAAAAGTCTGTGTGTGTGTATGAGGCCATTGAATAACATGGAGAGGCGTTTTTAAGCTGTAAAAAAAGTTTAAAAACGCGGCTGTAAAAAAAAAAAAACAATATCTTGATAGATATTGTACTGACATCCCTAATTTTTATAGTCTAACCCCTATTTTTACAGCAGTTGCACATTGTGTCTTCGGCTCCATTCACAATCATTTGGAATAGTGGGCAGAATCATAACGATTCTGTCCACGATTCCAAATAGCGCGACAATCACTGCACAACACATGATGCACGCTTCGGTACCATCATAGGTGTGCACTGCCTATTGCATTAGGGTGTGCACCACAAGAGATTGGTGTCAGTAGTTTATGTTTATTTTTTACAATTTAGTTTTTTTTTATTATTTTTTACAATATTTTAATATTTTTTTTACAATATTTTTTTTAGAAACCCTGCTGGGGAGCTTTGGTGAAATATCAGGGATCTAACCAGACCCCTGATGTTTTATTTGTGAGACAGAGAAAGAGACTGAGGACAAAGATTCCCCAGGCCCTTTCTGTGCAGCCAGGCAGCAGGGGGAATCTGCTCAGTACATGGTGATTAGGGTGTGCCCAGGCACACCTGCCACCCTATGTGCGCACACCTATGGGTACCATTATTCTTTAATGGCACCCCCAATGCAATTGTTGCACAGCAAACCACACCTTTAAAACACTCATGAAGTTTGTCAGCCGAGACTTTGGTTTGTTTTGAAAGATTTTTAACCTACAATGTAATAAAAATGTATAGCCTCTTCCTTCTCTGGCTTCCTGTCTTGATATATATTATTTGAACAACTTACAAAGCCATCTACAACTTGGCCCTCAGCTACACTTAGTCTCAAAATACCAACCAAATCGCTCTCTTCCTTCCTCCCAAGACCTCCTGCTCTCTAGCTCCCTTGTCACCTCCTCCCATACTCATCTCCAGGACTTTTCCCGAGCCTCTCCTATTCTATGGAACTCTCTACCCCAATCTGCCTGACTATCTCCTACTCTGTTTGCTTTTAGACAATCACTGAAAACCCTTCATTTCAGAAAAGCCTATCCTGCCCCCACCTAAAAACTGTACTTTTATTCTTTCCATCAGCTCATCCCCCACAGCTATTACCTTTTTGTATCACTTGACCCTCCCTCCTAGATTGTAAGCTCTAACATGCAAGGCCCTCTGATTCTCCCTATATTGGATTGTACTGTAACTGTACTGTCTGCCCTAATGTTGTAAAGCGCTACGCAAACTGTTGGCGCCATATAAATCCAGTATAATAATTATGTGCTCCAAATGTAGATGTCCACTTTTAAAGAGGTAGTCAACTTGTGACAACCACTTTAACCTACAGGTAAGCCTATAATAAGGCTTACCTGTAGGCAGAAGTGTATTTAGGTTTTGTGCTGCCCAAGGCCTGACTAAACTCGTGCACCCCCTAATTTAAAAATGAGCCACCCCTTCCTGTCAAGGCCACACCCCTTCCTATTTAGGACCCACCTTGAAATTTTCCAGTGGGGACACTAGTTCTTAGGACTTTGGGGGGGGGGGCAATGGGGCAATGGATTCCCTTAATTTGCAGAGATTTACTCACAATTCCTGTTTGGATATGGGGTAGCACAACAACTCATTGGTTGGGGTCTGTCGCCCCTCGGGACGCCCGGGTCCCCTACATATGTATGGGCTGTCCCCCCTGATGGCGGCCCTGCCCAGCTGCTTTATGGGGGTGCCAGACCGATTTGGCTCCCGGCCCAGTCTGCCCCATAAGACTGGCGCTACACTAAGAGCGCAAGCCGGCAGAGACTCTTTTTGTGCTGCCCCCCTGCAAAGTGCCGCCCTAGGCCTGGGCCTTGTCGGCCTAGGCCAAGATACAGCATTGCCTGTAGGTGCACTGCATATCTCCTAAACCTGTACAGTTCAGGAGATATGCAGTGTATTTGCTGTGCCGACGTCAAGTAGGCACATGTGCAGTGAAGTTCGCAGTTCCTCCACGGTCGCAGTTCCTCCACTGCGACTGTGCCGTGACTAGCGGCTCCCGTGCGCATGCGCGGGAGTGAGGTCACGCGACTCCGGCCAGTCACATCGAAAACAGGAAAAGGGGCAGAAGATGGACGCCGCCAGCACAGGGGACAGCGCTGGACATCGCAGGCATCGTTTGCAGGTAAGTGGCACATAATGGGCTACTATGCAATGCATAGTAGCCCATTATGCTTCTACATTACAGGGGCATGTAGAGGAAAGTAAACCCCATCTGGGTTCACTTCCTCTTTAAGTACCAGGGTGCTGAGGAATGTGCCCGTAGTATCGTTTTTATAGCATCAATAGCAATTGCTGAAAAGTAACAGCTGAGGCAATGGGTTACATTTTTCTTATATACAATCCACAGTCATGTCCTAAATGGCCCCGCTTTATTGACGCAGCATTCAGTATTTGTCACATGCATAATGTAATCACAGTTTTGTGCATGAGTTCTGTGCCATTTAACCTCCCCTGTTGCAAATGAGCTGGAAATAAAGACAATCAATCATGCTCAGCTACAGAGGACAGCAGCAGTTCTACATATACCAGTGTTGGTGGTGTGATCAATTCAAAGTCTGTAATATCATTCACAGCAGTGAGATCTTTGTGCTCAAATGTTCCTAAAGGCCAGCTATGGTCAAAACTGACCTTTTAAAGTATTAATAATCTGAAAACCAAAAATGTAATACTTTCGAGCTTACCAATCATTAGATGTGGTACCTGCATTCATTTTCTTTTTTTTAGGCTTTTCCCCCTCTGTTTTCACCTGGTGATCTGGCCAGTAACACATCTCCTGTACTAGAGTTCCCCCACTCTGGATGAAGGAGCACAGGGGGCACCTTTGAACAGCAGCATTGTCAGTCTGGGGGAAGGAAGATGTCCTAACAGATTTAGATACACTAACAAATCAAAGGCAAACTCCAGCAAATACTTTATAAGCAGTTACAGCAAATATTTTTTTTTCTTTTGGGATAAAGGTTTTGCACAAATAAAAGCTTATCATTTTAAGCACCCCGTCAGTTGTAACAGTAATGGGTGTTGTTCAGCAGTAGGGGGCTCCCAAGTTTATAGTAATAGCTTTTGGCTTCCAGCAGTAAAAATGAGAGTATTTCGTGAATTACCACTCCTTCCTAGGATAAGCCTGAGGACACTTTGCCTCCCTTTTTAGTAAAACTCATACCCACGCACACACAATTTTCAAAGCCCATCTAAAATCCTATCAACCAGTGGCGGCCCATGCATTGTAGGTGCTAGGGTGCCACCCCCCTATCCCTGCCGCCACCCCCTATTCATGCGCCCGGCCCCTTTCAGGTGCATGATTTACAATTGCGGTAATAGGCGAAGGGTGTGTCTTTTGAAGCACCGATTAACCACTTAAGGACCGGAAGGATTTCCAGCTTTAGGACCGGAGCCCTTTTTGCGATTCGGCGCTGCGTCGCTTTAACTGACAATTGCGCGGTCGTGCGACGTTGTACCCAAACTAAATTTGCGTCCTTTTTTTCCCACATACAGAGCTTTCTTTTGGTGGTATTTGATCCCCTCTGCGTCATTTCTGATCGCCGCTATAAACAAAAGAAGAGCGACAATTTTGCAAAAAAAAAACAAATTTCTTACTTTTTGCTAAAATACAAATCAAAAAAAAAAAATATAAAAAAACATTTTTTTTCACCGTTTTTGGCCGATTTATATTCTTCATCATATTTGCGATAAAAAAAAATCGCAATCGGCGTTTATTGATTGGTTTGCGCAAAAGTGGTCGCATTTACGGATGATGAGAATTCATTTTTGGGGTTTTTATTTTTTTTTTATTTTTTACTAATAATGGCGGCGATCTGCGATTTTTTGCGGTACTGCGATATTTCAGC
>BLSH010328665.1:396503-412669 GCA_018402905.1 Glandirana rugosa
TCTTTTTGGGTGTTTATTGAAGTCCACTTTATGTCCTGAGAGACTTTTGTACACCAAACCAACAAAGTTCTACGTGTTATTCCTCCGTGAACTTCTTTCTACCCGACGTACCAGCTTTCGGTAATGATACGTTTACGGTGTTTCATAGGGCGAATGTTATGCGGTTTGTCGTGTCTCTGTTCGGAGTTTGGAAGACCGTGTTTCAGTAAACCTCACAACTCTGGTTTTAACTCGAAAAACCGGTGTTGGTATTTACAATGTAGACCTCTCCTCAGTTGTTCCGGAAATTGGTGAAGGAATGACCCGTGAATTGGGGGGGAGGACGGGTCTGGTTAAAAGACGCAAATTTTATTTGGGTACAACGTCGCACGACCGCGCAATTGTCATTCAAAATGCGACAGCGCTGAAAGCCAAAAATTGGTCTGGGCAGGAGGGGGGGTTAAGTGCCCAGTAAGGAAGTGGTTAAAGGCCTTGTTGACTCCTCTCCAGATGTAACATTTATGGTTGTGGCCAAAAAGCTCAATTTTGGTCTCAACACTCCAAATGACTTTGTGCCAGAAGGTTTGAGGCTTGTCTCTGTGCTGTTTGGCGTATTGTAAGCGGGATACTTTGTGGCATTTGCATAGTAATGGCTTTCGACCATGCAGCCCATCTTTCTTCAAGTGCCTCCTTATTGTGCATCTTGAAACAACCAAACCACATGTTTTCAGAGAGTCCTGTATTTCACCTGAAGTTATTTGTGGGTTTTTCTTTGCATCCCGAACAATTTTCCTGGCAGTTGTGGCTGAAATTTTAGTTGGTCTACCTGACTGTGGTTTGGTTTCAACAGAACCCCTCATTTTCCAATTCTTGATTAGAGTTTGAACATTGGCATTCTCAATTCCTTGGATATCATTTTATATCCCTTTTCTGTTTCATGCAGTTCAACTACCTTTTCCCGCAGATCCTTTGATAATGATTTTGCTTTCCCCATGACTCAGAATCCAGAAACATCGATGCAGCACTGGATGAAAGATGCAAGGGTCTGTCAGTCCAGAAACCCATTGACCTTTTATACATACACATTAATTACAAGCAAACAGATCACACGTGAGGATGGTTACCTTTAATAGCCATTCAAACCCATTTGTGTCAACTTGTGGGCATGTTATCAGGCCAAAATCACCAGGGTATGTAAACTTTTGATCAGGGTCATTTGGGTAGTTTCTGTTGTCATTCTGATTTAAAAAGAGTAAACACAGTTGATTGATAATAAATGGCTTCAGCCAAACACTAACCATGAGTGAAAGAAAAGTTTGTGTTATCATTCATATTCTCTAAAAAATGTCCAAGAAATCATAAATGTGAATGTAAACTTATGAGCACAACTGTAAGGGCATGGGATCTAGACATTTTGTCTGCAGGCTCTTCTTCATACCACCGCTGGGCTGATAGCTGGCAGTACCCACAGGTCAAAAGAAATTTGATTTGAGAATCTTTGTATATCTGCAGACCCTTACAGATATCACTTGGTTGGAACCTAGCTGAGTACTGTAAAGAGACACCGTGATCAGCTGAGATGGATTGGATTTTGTTTCTCCTACAATAAACTGCCATTTACATTCATCTGCATCAGCTCTCCCCTCCATATGCCAGATCATGCATGTTCATTCATGTGAACAAGCATGTTTGCACAACTGTCTTTTACTTGAAAGGCCATTTGACAGGTGGAACTAGAATGCACAGCTGTCAGACATCCTAAATCTATAGGTACTTTAGGATTTCTGTGACCTTACAAGGAACAGAGATGGGCAAATGCAGCATACTTTTTAAATCAGTTTAAGATGCTCCTGAGACTAGTCAGAATTTATTGAAGGTGCATTTGACCTACAGCTGACCTGTCCTGTTTCCATCACTACAGATTTGTATGGGGAAAGAAGCAGTTCTAATGTGCCTTAAGGAAAATACAGATTTCAAAGCGATCGTACGATAATCGGATCATTATTACAGAGCTTTCAAGAGCCGATCATGACTGTTCATCCAATATTTTCCATCTGGACATGATCAGACATGCAAGGAAAATTTTCTAGTACGATGCCCGATCATACGATTTTCGTTTAACCAGTACAGCCGTCATTCGAAAATGCAATACAAATACTCTACAACACATATACATCACTTCCGATTTTTAATCTGTCGTATGAAAATTTTCGTGACTTAAGTAAACTCTTCCAATTCGATCTGAGATTAACATGCAAAAAAAAAAACCGGATGATCATTCGCCCGATAATATCATCGTGTGTACCAGGCATTAGGAAGCTGGCACAGAAAAAGCATAGAGGATGTACAGTATCTCACAAAAGTGAATACACCCCTCACATTTTTGTAAATATTTTCTTTTATCTTTTCATGTGATAACACTGAAGAAATTACACTTTGCTGCAATGTAAAGTAGTGAGTGTACAGCTTGTATAACAGTGTAAATTTACTGTCCCCTCAAAATAACTCAACACACAGCCATTAATGTCTAAACCGCTGGCAACAAAAGTGAGTACACCCCTAAGTGGAAATGTCCAAATTGGGTCCAATTAGCCATTTTCCCTCCCTGGTGTCATGTGACTCGTTAGTGTTACAAGGTCTCAGGTGTGAATGGGGAGCAGGTGCATTCAATTTGGTGTTATCACTCTCATTCTCTCATAATGGCCACTGGAAGTTCAACATGGCACCTCATGACAAAAAACTCTCTGAGGATCTAAAAAAAAAGAATTGTTGCTCTACATAAAGATGGCCTAGACTATAAGAAGTTTGCCAAGACCCTGAAACTGAGCTGCAGCACAGTGGCCAAGACCATACAGTAGTTTAACAGGACAGGTTCCACTCAGAACAGGCCTCTCCATGGGCAACCAAAGAAGTTGAGTGCACATGCTCAGCGTCATATCCAGAGGTTGTCTTTGGGAAATAGACGTATGAGTGCTGCCAGCATTGCTGCAGAGGTTGAAGGGGTGGGGGGTCAGCCTGTCAGTGCTCAGACCATACGCCGCAAACTGTATCAAATTGGTTTGCATGGCTGTCGTCCCAGAAGGAAGCCTCTCCTTAAGATGATGCACAAGAAAGCCCGCAAACAGTTTGCTGAAGACAAGCAGACTAAGGACATGAATTACTGGAACCATGTCCTGTGGTCTGAAGAGACCAAGATAAACTTATTTGGTTCAGATGGTGTCAAGCGTGTGTGGTGGCAACCAGGTGAGGAGTACAAAGACAAGTATGTCTTGCCTATAGTCAAGCATGGTGGTGGGAGTGTCATGGTCTGAGGCTGCATGAGTGCTGCTGGCACTGGGGAGCTACAGTTCATTGAGGGAACCATGAATGCCAACATGCACTGTGACATACTGAAGCAGAGCCTGATCCCCTCACTTCGAAGACTGGGCCACAGGGCAGTATTCCAACATGAGAACGACCCCAAACACACCTACAAAATGACCACTGCCTTGCTAAAGAAGCTGAGAGTAAATGGTGAGGGACAGGCCAAGCATGCTCCAGACCTAAACCCTATTGATCATCTGTGGGGCATCCTCAAATGGAAGGTGGAGTAGCGCAAGGTCTCTAACATCCAGCAGCTCCTTGATGTCTTTATGGAGGAGTGGAAGAGGACTCCAGTGACAACCTGTGAAGCTCTGGTAAACTCCATGCCCAAGAGGGTTAAGGCAGTGCTGGAAAATAATGGTGGTCACACAGAATATTGACACTTTGGGCCCAATTTGGTCATTTTCACTTAGGGGTGTACTTACTTTTGTTGCCAGTGGTTTAGACATTAATGGCTGTGTGTTGAGTTATTTTGAGGGGACAGCAAATTTACACTGTTATACAAGCTGTACACTCACTACTTTACATTGTAGCAAAGTGACATTTCTTCAGTGTTGTCACATGAAAAGATATAATAAAATATTTACAAAAAATGTGAGGGGTGTACTTACTTTTGTGAGATACTGTATGTGCTGCAATTGTTGGATGAATAGAGAAAACATACACATATCACAACAGTGGTATAGCAGTAGTAGTAGCAGTATAAAACCCAAAACCAAAAATGTAATATATTGCAGCTTACTAATCCTTAGACATGGTGGCTGCATCAGTTTCCTTTTTTATGTCCCCCCCCCCTCTGTTTTCACCTGGTGATCTGGCCAGTAACACACCTCCTGTATTACAGTGCCCCCACTAAGGATGAAGTAGCACAGGGACAAAGCAGAATTGTCAGTCTGGGGGGAGGGGGTGTTAGATGTACTAGCAGATTTAGATACACTAACAAAGTGAAGCCAAACTCCAGCTCACACTGCCATTTCACAACAGTTGCAGCAACAGTTTTCTTCTCTTTCGGGATAAATGTTTTATATGAAAAGGAGCTGACCATTGTAAGTACCCCTGTCAATGGTAAATGGTTTGTCTCAACACTCTGATACAATTGCAGAACAGCTTGTTCTGTTGAAAAATAACAAGTATACTGGCTGGATCACCAGATGAAAATAAATGAAAGAATGTCTAAAAAAGAAAACTAATGCAACCATCACATCTAAGAATTGGTAAGCTGCAATATAATAAATGTTTGCTTTTGGGTTTAATACTGCTAAAAGGGAAGTTTGAGATTAGAAAAAAGCAAACATTCATACTCACCTAGGTGAATGCTGCATCTGTCTCCCGCCTCTTGTACACTAAGAACTGAGCAATCAAAGATGGCTGATCGCTAAGCTTTCAGTCTTCAGTGAGCAAGGTTGCTGTGATTGTCAGTCACTGGTTTTGAATGCTGCCCCTCCCGGGCTCACCGAAGCGCTGAGCTGTCGAAGGGGCAGGAGCGGCTGTCTCAGGCTCTTAGTGGCTCACTGAAAGGCGGTGCCAGTTGCCGGTCCAGGCATCCAGGTGGGTCCTGACTTTAAATCCTGGGTTTCTACAGAGTCTGCACCGGCAGAGTGACGTCAGCCTACAGCGGGCTAATATGGGTCACAGTAGCGCTGAACATAGTGTACTTCTGGGATCCCCAGGAGAAGTAGGGCCAAAAGAGCTTGTTCTTCTGTGTAACCACTTCTGTTTTGGTCTCCTGTGCAATATACTGTAAAAGTCCTGGAATGCCAAATTATAATTTTTCTGGCACATGTCTGATTATAGCCTCACCGCTTGTTGACTGTGAAATGTTTTGTCATATCACCATTGTCAATGTCAATCCCTATTGTTCTGTACCTTCCAACTTTTTCCAGCAGCCAGCGCAGGCCCAGCCAGTGCAGGCCTACCCAGTGTCTAATTTTGATTTGGATGATAGGGATTTCAAGTAAAGAAGATTTGCATGTGCCACAGTTTAAAAATACATTTGGTAAATGTAAAATTACATATATAAGGCAAAGTTACAAAGCCAGGTTGCCAGGGTGCCATTGTGACTAGAAAAAGTCTAATGGATTGCAGGAGCAAACAAAGTTTCTCTTATGTTCATTGACAGACACAGCGGTTCCTTAGACATTACCATTGAGTTATACCGCCCCCTACGGGAGTAGGACACTAGACAGAAAAGAGACTTGGCTACACCCATGGGCAGTCCTAGGTGGTATATACCCCACCTCTCTGCTATAGGTCTTCAGTTTTTTTTTTTCTGCCTAGTCAGGAGTAAGGACCTAGTTCCCTGCTGGGATCTCTAGTCCTGGCAATTTTTTTGTTTGTTTTTTTTTGGGGGATTTTTTTCCCGGGAGATCTACAAGCAACTACAAGGGAACATCCGAAGTGCTCCTTTGCGGTCCCAAAACGCTTTGCTGTGCGCTATCCCTTTAAGAAGAGTCTCCTCAAAAAATGGACTACTCCTCCTGTGGTGGACCCCCTGGTCTCTCGATTGAACAAAGCCACCATGATTCCGGTGGAAGACTCCCCTGCCTTTAAGGATCCGGCTGACAGAAGGGCAGAGGCTCTGGGTCTCACTATGTTTACGATTAGGGGCTTGGTGCTTAGGCCGGTGGCTCTGGTGTCTCAGATTTGAACTGAGTGGGCTAAGCTGTTGTGCTGCGATCTGGAGAGCGAGCAGTTCCCTCCAGTTTTCGCTGAATTGGCTGACCAGTTGGTCCAGGGATTGCAGTTTGTCTGCGAAGCATTGTTAGACGCAGCTCCCTTGCTCTCTAAGCTGTCTGTTTCGACGGTGGTGCTTAGGCGTGTTTTGTGGCTTAAATGCTGGTCGGCGGACCAGACTTCTAAAAAAGCTCTGACTGACTTGCCTTTTCAAGGTGATCGTCTGTTTGGGGCCACTCTGGACGACATCATAAAGAGTGTCACGGGAAGGAAGAGTACTTTGTTGCCGCAGTCAAAAAAGGTAAAATAACCTTGTCACAGGCTGGGCCCCTCCTTCTCGGCTCATAGGAAGTTTTTCCATCCCTCAGGGTTCACCGACAAGGGTTCAAAGCCTTTCATGCCCCCTTCGGGAAGCTCCAAGTGACCCTGGCCAGGTAAACCAAGAGCAGATTTCTCTGCCTCCGCAGACAAGACCCCTTCGGCATGAAGGGGTGCCCACACATGGTTCTGGGGTGGGGGGATGTCTTCAACGATTTCAGGGTCCGTGGACCTCATTGATTACCGACAGGTGGGTCCACGAAGTGATCCTGTCCAGGTACAAGATAGAGTTCCAGTCTTGGCCCCTGGACAGGTTTTTCCCATCCAATGCGCATTTGCCCCCGGAACACTTGTTTACCCTCCGGGGTGCAGTGCGGGATTTATTGCTTCAAAGGGCGATCATCCCGTTTCCGGATGCGGAACATTTTAAAGGGTTCTATTCACGGTCCCCAAGAAAGAGAGTACGGGGCTTCCGATTCTTGACCTCAAGGCTCTGAATTGCTTTGTGAGGGTCCGGAAGCTCAGAATGGAGTCCATTTGTTCAGTGGTGGTGTCACTGGGGGATTTTCTTGCCTCCATCGACATCAAAAATGCCTACCTGCACATCCCGGTCTGTGCACAACAACAGCGATTCCTCCACTTTGCTGTGGGAGAGGAGCACTGTCAATTCGTGGCATTACACAGAGCCTCCGCTCTGCGGGTCTTCATGAAGGTGTTGGTCCTGGTTCTGGCATTGCTGCGCCAATGAGGGATTGCTTTCCTGTAATATTTGGACGACCTCCTTCTGCACGCGGAGGATCCTGCCACTCTGCGTGACAACGTGGCGATTGCTATCCAAACCCTGAAGGAGTTTGGCTGACTCCTAAACCTCCAAAAATCAGCACTGCAGCCTGCCCAGAGACTGGACTATCTGGGCCTGACACTGGATTCCTCCCACTGGAAAAACTCCAGAAGCTGCTGGCGGCAATTCACCTCCTGCTGTTCGGCAGGTGGACCTCCATATGGACTTGCATGTGGGCCTAATGGTGTTGACCTTCGAGGCGGTGCCGTTTGCACAGTTCCATACCAAGACCCTGCAAAAGGAGATCTTGTCCAAAAGGGACAAATTCACAGGATTTCTGGGCAACCAGATTCAACTGAGCCGGGAATCCAAGGGTTCTCTAGTCTGGTGGCTCCGTTCTCCGGCTGTTCAAAGGGGAAAATCCTTTCTCCCCTTGTATTGGACAGTGGTTACAACTGACGCCAGTCTGTTGGAGAGGGGAGGAATCCTGGGCCTGAGTTCCAATCAGGGTTAATGGACGCTGGAGGAATCAAGGCTACCCATCAACATCTTGGAGCTTCGGATGATCAGACTGTCTCTGGTTCACTGGACGGACCGTCTCCAAGGGCTCCCGGTGTGGATTCAGTCGGCCATGGCTTATGTCTAACACCAAGGAGAAACAAAGAGTGTGCTGGTGGCTCTGGAGGTAGCCGACATCCTCCGGTGGGCAGAGCGCTCCGTTCTGCCCATCTCCGCCATCCACATTCCAGGGGTGGACAACTGGCAGGCGGATTACCTCAGTCGCCAGACCTTGGACCAAGGGGAATGGTCCCTTCATCAGGATGTTTCAACAGATATGTCTGCGCTGGGCCACTCCCAAGGTGGACCTGTTGGCATGTCGGCACAACAGAAAAGTGCAGAGGTTCATGGTCAGGGCTCGGGACCCTCTGGCGGATGCCACAGACGCTCTGGTGGCCCAGTGGGGTCAGTACCGTCTGATTTACGCCTTTCCTCCTCTCAAACTCCTGCCATGGCTGTTACGCAGGATCAAGGCCGAAGGGATTCCAGTCATTCTAGTCGCTCCGGATTGGCCTCACTGGTCTTGGCACGCCGATCTAGTGCGCCTAGTCGCAGATGTCCCATGGCGGTTGCCTCTCCGAGAGGATCTGCTATCACAAGAGCCAATCTTCCATCCTGCTTTACCATCGCTGGCTTTGACGGCCTGGCTGTTGAAAGCCAGGTGTTAAAAGAGAGGGGATTCAGACTCTACTTAAAGCTAGGAAATTTACTTCTAGAAAGATCTATCACCAAACATGGAAGGCGTACCTTTCCCGGTGTGAGTCAGTGAATGTTCAGCCCCCGCTCTTTCTCAGTGGCAAGGATTGAGGTTGAACAAAAATTTACTTTGAGTATGATCAAAGGACAGGTATCGGCCTTGGTGGTTTTCTTCCAGTGCCCCCTGGCTTCGCACTCCCTGGTGCATACCTTTATTTAGGAAGTCCGCCATATGGTTCCACCGGTGCGGTCCCCTTTACCACCGTGGGACTTGAATCTGGTGCTCTCGGTTTTGCAGAAGCCTCCCTTTGAGAATATTCGGGAGATTCCCCTCCTCACTCTGTCTCAGAAGGTAGCCTCCTTAGTGGCGATTACTTCTGCTCGCAGGGTGTCAGAATTGGCGGCTTTATCCTGTTGTACTCCCTACCTGGTAATTCACAAGGATAAGGTGGTTCTTCGCCCTTGTCCTTCCTTCCTTCCCAAGGTGGTTTATGATTTCCATCTGAATGAGGATGTTGTGTTGCCTTCCCTGTGCCTCAGACTGCAGCATCCGAAGGAATGTGCCTTGCACACCTTGGATGTGGTTCGGGCGATCAGGGTGTATTTGGCTGCTGCTGAGTCCTTTCAAAAGTCAGACTCATTGTTTGTGGTCATGGACAGGCCGAGAAAAGGGCTGTCCGCTTCCTCTGCGACTATTTCAAGATGAATCAGACAGACAGTGACTCAGGCCTATTCCATAAGGGGTATGGTTCCCCCCTTTCCGATCAAGGCACACTCTACCCAGGTGCTGAGTGCCTCTTGGGCCTTCCGTCATCAGGCGTCCGTGTTGCAGGTTTGCAAGGCGGCAACCTAGTCGTCGGTGCACACTTTCACAAAATTTTTACAAAGTGGATGTGCTGGCATCTGGGGGCCGCTGTTTAAGAGGGTTTTGACCCTCTTGAGGGATTTTTTCTTGTTCGGGTTGGCTCCAGTTGTTCCTGTTGAGCTCCTGCTGTTTAGTTGGCCTTTGAGGCTTAGAAATTGAAAGCCTATCCCTCCCCTCATATTTTTGGCACTTCCCAATGGTAGTGTCTAAGGAAGCGCTGTGTCTGTCAATGAACATAAGAGAAAACGTGATTTTTGACTTACTGTAAAATCCTTTTCTCTGAGTTCATTGACAGACACAGCACCCACCCCTTTAAGGAGTTCTTAATATGTCTGACACTGCTTGTTACTAAACTGAAGACCTATAGCAGAGAGGGGGGTATATACCACCTAGGACTGCCCATGGGTGTAGCCAAGTCTTATTTCTGCCTAGTGTCCTACTCCTGTAGGGGGTGGTATAACCCAGTGGTGATGTCTACGGAAGCGCTGTGTCTGTCAATGAACTCGGAGAAAAGGATGTTACGGTAAATCAAAAATCCAGTTTTTTGGACTATCAAGCAATACTGCTTCAGAGAAGCTATGCAATGGGTAAGCAGAAGCCTACGGTTAACGCAAGACACGGTGCAACAGAATGCTCTAACAAAGAACAGGGATTTTTAAGGTGCAATTAACTTGAGTGCAACATCAGATGAAATTCAATATTTTATTTAATCAATTCATAATAAAAAGCGTAATGAAAAAAGAAAGGATAGTAAAAATACATTAAAAACATTGGAAAATTTTATTTTGGTATTTACAGAGATGATTCTTAGAGACGGTAAACATGTCCTAACAATCCCAACATGTTTCGCCGACGAATGGCTTCTTCGGGGGGTTATTATACTGTTGATGCAAGACTCCTGCTGACAAAGAACTGTCACAGGTCTCTGAGCAGTGTGTTTGATTGCTTCTCCTCAATACTGTTCAGAGCAACAGTACTTTGTCCCCCATTATTGGAATAAAGACTTTCATATCCTAAGAATTCCTGTTTACTCCCATTCTCCAGAGGCCATAGAAAATAATATGTAGGTTGTTATATTTTTTTTTTTTTCTAGGAAACCGTGTGTTTGCCAGGGTACATTTTAAACCAGGTGTAAAACTGCATCAGCACAACCCTTAATTAAGTGTTCCTTTTTGAAATGTATTTCATTTTATTCAGCCGTGCCTAATTGTACCCGTGTTAAATGTTTAGCTGTATACTATTTATGTTGTTATTTTTTTTTCTTTGCATAAGATCGTGACAAGAGGAGCCCAGCTCCTTTTATATGCAAACCAACTCATAAAGAATAATTACCCTACAATATTGTGCTGTCTGAAGGTTTAATTCCTGCTTTGTGATGAAAGAGCAGTGTTTTGTTCAATGCTCCTGTCGCTGAACTTGTATTCTTTTGTTTTCCCACATTATTCTCTCTGTGGTTTCAGACAAGTCATAATGTTTTCTGTCAACTCCAAACTAGCTGCTCCACGGATACTCTCATTTTCTAGGAGGTTTTTCACTTTTCCACATGAAGATTGGATTTGTAGATGTGCCTGTTTGTTTGTGTGCTTGATTTGTTAAATTCACCACTACTACTATTGTAATGACTTCAAACCATCAATGAAATCTTCTGTGGGTGACTGTGCTTTAAATGCATAAAATAACCATAGCAGTTATTCTTTGTTACAATTTTTATGTGAAAAGCGGAGTTCCACACATTTTTTGAAGTCCCATTTATTGTCATGCCCATCCTGAATGCTGTAATAAATGGAAATAAATTTTCTTTTCTTTGTAAGGCCCCTTTCACACTGAGGCGCTTCTAAACTGCCAGTAAAACACTGAGCGCTTTTTAAGAGCTTTTCAGGCTCTTTCCATTCATTTCAATGGAGAGGGTTTTTTTCACCGCCCTGCCAGCGCACTGCCCTAGTGTGAAAGCATTCATTGATTTTATTGGAAATAGGTTTTCGTGAGCTTTTCAGGCACTTTTTTGTGTGAAAGCTCCTGAAAAGCGCCTCAGTGTGAAAGGGTTCTAAATACCTTTTCACTTTTGTTCTGCAGCACCTCCTGCTGCAGCCACCTAGGTGATTACGTCACTAGGCGATTTGCAAGTGCTCCTGGGATAGCGGCGTCATGTATCTCAGGAGTCCTAGTGACGAAATCTCGTTTTATTTCCAGGCCAGAAATGACACAAACAGGATGCCCTGGATGTAATGATTGCCAAATTGCTATAGCAACGGGGCGGGAACATCCACTGGTGTGCCATTGCTATGGCAAACTGTTGGGAAGAGAGAGAGACGTTCAGTGCGCAGGCACGAGATCGGGAGGTGCATGCTGGGTAGCCAGCTACACCGCATCCCAGAAATCAAGAGAAGAGGGCTTCAGGTGCCCACAGATGACATGGAACCTGCCTGCTTCCGAGATCTGGTTAGTCTTCAAATATTTTAACACAAACTACAGGGACTTTACATAGGAAATGTTTTAAATGTTGCTAGATATGTTTAAACAAGTGCGGAGGAGTGTTAAAAACAAAAGTATTTGGGGGACTGGAACTCCGCTTTAAGGTATAGGCATCATATGACAGTATTTTTGAGACTAAAATTTTTGGCCAGATTGAGTGACAGTCCCCTTTCAATAGGAAGGCCTCTACCAGGTGGCCCCTGTGAGGGTTACAAACAAATGTCATCAGGCCTCTTGCACACAGTTATGCTCCAAACATGCTGCGAGAAGTTGGCAGGAAAAATGGCTTCAGAGGGTAACTCTACTTTCGTGAGGAAAAAAATAGCAAATAAAGAAAAAATAATATAGCGTATACAATTGTGGCACAAGTCTTATTGTAATTAAATGTTATTAACCACTTCAGCCCCGGAAGGATTTCACACTTTAGGACCAGAGCACTTTTTGCGATTCGGCACTGCGTCGCTTTAACTGACAATTGCGCGGTCGTGCGACGTTGTTCCCAAACGAAATTTGCGTAATTTTTTTCCCACAAATAGCGCTTTCTTTTGGTGGTATTTGATCACTGCTGCGTCATTTCTGATCGCCGCTATAAACAAAAGAAGAGCGACAATTTTGCAAAAAAAAACAAATTTCTTACTTTTTGCTAAAATACAAATCCAAAAAAAAAATACAAAAAAACATTTTTTTTCATCGGTTTTGGCCGATTTATATTCTTCCTCATACTTGTGATTAAAAAAAATCGCAATCAGCGTTTATTGATTGGTTTGCGCAAAAGTTTTATGGATAATGAGAATTCATTTCTGGGGTTTTTATTTTTTTTTACTAGTAATGGCAGCGATCTGCGATTTTTAGCGCTACTGCGATATTTCAGCAGACATGTCGGACCATTTTGACACTTTTTTGGGACCATTGGCATTTATACAGCGATCAGTGCTATAAAAATGCACTGATTACTGTGTAAATGCCATTGGCAGTGAAGGGGTTAACCTGCAGGGGGCGCTCTAAGGGTTAACTGTGTTCCCTGGGCGTGTTCTAATTGTGTATGGGCTGCCCTAGCAGGGGAAGGGAAGTGATCACAGCTTCCATGTAGAGGAAGGCTGTGATCACAGCCCTTCCCCCTCTCACAGAACGGAGGTCTGTGTTTACTTACACGGGCCTCCGTTCTTTCAGTGCGGGGGGGGCATCGCGGGTAGCCGGCGGCGATCAAGTCCGCCGCACCCGCTCCCTGGCCCCCCCGAACACATTGAGCGATCTCGCAGCCGCCGTCGTATGACAGCGGTTTGCGATATTGAGCCACTTTGTCGCCGTCAACCTGCGGTTGACGGTCGGCAAGTGGTTAAAAAATTACCTTTCCCTTTCAATCTGCTGCTCTGTAATTTTCTGAAAATGCATTGCAATAGGACTACCTGGAGGTGGTCTGTACACAGAATGTGTACAGATAGCCCCCCAGAAACATCATTTCCTGCTTGTGTGATTGGCTCACCAATTTTCTCAGAAGTCTGCACTAAGATACAGGTCAGATTTCAGGCATCCCCTGCAACAAAAATATAATTTGTGGTGAGATACTTCCAATAGGAAATCACAGCTAAAGGGATGCAGACCCAGCAGATTTCCTCATTAGAGTGTCCTGCAGGTGCACAGCTGATTGATAATCATGAAACCACTCTCTTTAGGGCTCTTTCACACGAGCGGAGCCCGTGAATGGAGCTTCTGTTCAGGTCCGCCTAAAAAAACTGACAGGCGCACCTGAACGATCCGCTCGTGTGAAAGGACCCTTAGACTCACTTTCCCACATGGATACAGACAAACACACAAGGATTTCTCCAGAATAACAAAAGGTAGGGATCTGCAACAAAGTTTGTTAAAATCCTTGCAATATACACAAATCACCCAGAGGGGAATTTTTTTTTCTCAACAAAAGGGGAGTTACACTTTAATCTTGCATACTTGCTTGTGTTTATGCGCATATTTTTGTGCATTTACAAGCATTTGACATTTAAAAGTGCATACGCGTAAACTCATCCTATTGGCTAGAATATTCATTTATTCTAGCCACGAAAATACATTTTTATGTACATTTATGTGCGTTCAGACGTGTTTATGTGTGTGTATGCACATAAAGCAGGCTTGTAAGTAACCTTTCCAAATACAGCATTGGGGCATTTTTTTGCCCCTGAACACTGTGCACAAATATTCACATAAACCTGCACGTGCATGTGCCCCTAGCAGCAAAATTTTTTCTGCCCATATGCAGGAGCCTTAGGCCTTTTGTACACGGGTGTCATAATTTTCTGATGTTTACTCAGGGACTTGTTAATAGAAAGTCAGTGAGTAAAAAAACTGTGTGTAAAGACCTGAGTAATGTTGAGTATAGGCGTGTAAGGTGCGCAAGTGTATAGACAAGTAAAATTCTTCATTACCAGTGCTGCAATATACGCTTTTATACTTGCGTAAACATGCTCATAGATGCGTAAATACTGTAAAATTTTCTATTTTTGTTTTACGCCTCTCTACTCAATGCTGTATTACTTATCTTTACTGCTGTGTGCAATGTTCCATAGACAACATTGCATTTCATTTTAAATCAGCAAAAAAGTGGTGGTTTTTTACTCCTGTGTGAAGGAAGCCTAATTTACATTTCTCTAACTCACATCTTTAATCTCTCCCTCTCCACTGGCACCTTTCCCTCCCCTCTCAAACAAGCACTGGTTACCCCCATACTTAAAAAAAAAACCTTGCTGCATCCCACCAACTTAAGACCCATTTGTTTGCTCTCATTTGCCTCCAAACATCTTGAACTCCTTGTCCTCAACCTTATGATTTGCTACCTCATCGATAACAATCCTCTTGAAGAGCTACAGTTTAGCTTCTGCCCACAACATTCCACTAAAACTGCCCTACTAAATATACTAAAACTCACCTAGAACTGTTTAAGCCAATGGCCACTACTCCATACTGATACTCTTAGACCTTTCCGCTGCCTCTGATACAGTCGATCAACCACTCTTTCTCAGTAAACTCCACTCCCTTGGCCTCCATGACTCTGCTCTTTCCTGGTTCCCCTCCTATCACATTGTACCTTCAGTGTCATTTACAACCCTCTATGTTAGGGTACCCCCAATGCTTCCTATTCTATCTCTACACCTCTTCCTGGGCTGGTTAATAAGTTCCTATGGCATCCAATACCACCTCTATGCCAATGACAACCAGAGCTGTCTCTCTACTGCTCAGTTCACCCCATTGATTTCCTATCATTAATTTACTGAGTGACGTATCTGTATGGATGTCACACCACTTCCTCAAACTCAGTTTGTCTAAAACTGAGCTTGTAATAATTCCTCCTCCTCAACCCTCCTCTTTTGATTTCACCATCAAGATCCATAGCACAACTATCTGTCCGACAAAGCATGCCAGGGTGCTGGGTGATGTTAGACTTTGACCTCTCCTCCGTGGCTCACATCCAGTCACTAGTTAAATGTTGCCACCTTCACCTTTGTAACATTCACTTAAAATTCACTTAATTAACATTACCACAAAACAACTTATTCACTCCCTGGTTATCTCCCTTTTTTACATACTGCAACTCTCTTCTCACTGGACCTACCTCTGTACATGTGCTTTCCCCCCTCCAGTCCATCATGAATTCTGCTGCCTGAATAATCCAGCTTACTAACTGTGACCGCTGCCCCACTCTGACAATCCCTCAACTAGCATACACTAGCCCAGCATATAACATTTAAATTAGTAACTACAACATACAAAGCCATCCACAACCCTGGCCCCAGCTATATCACCAACCTCGTCTTGACATAATGGCCATATTGTCGACTCAGTTTATCCTAAGACCACCTTCTCTATAGCTCTCTCCACACCTCCTCCATTTCTCACCTCCAGGTAGGCATGTACTGGCCACTGGGACTACCGGGAGTTTCCCGGTGGGCCGATGGCTCAGTGGGTCAGTTTCAGTGATAGCTTGTCAAAGTAATGGCTGCGCACAGCCATTAATTTGAGCACTGCTGTACTGCGGGCGGGCTGGGCCTGAGGGGCAGGGTGGAAATTTTCCGCCATGCCTGCCTACTACCTTATCTTCAAAACTGCTGCTGCCTGTCTGCTATTTTTTTTCCCGGTACAGGGTAGAAGTTGGCCAATGCGGCCGCCGACTGACTAGCTGGCTGCTGCACTGCATTCTGAGAGTTGTAGTGTGGACCGCGCTCAAGTTCCTTATGGCGGTTGGTGGAACTGAGCAGCGCAGCAAACTACAATTCCCAGAAATCTCGGAGGTAGGCATAGGCAGGGTGTGCGGCGCGCCAGGGGGTGCATCATGAATGTCACGTGACTGGCTCAGGCTGTGGGCTGTTCCCTGGCTTGAGTGGCTGCAACTAGTTTTGAGGGCAGTGAATGAAAGAGCAGCCAGCTTACTTTAAGTCAGTGAGACAAGCAGCTTACCCCCCCCCCCCCCCC
>BLSH010328665.1:412679-426155 GCA_018402905.1 Glandirana rugosa
CCTTACCCTACACCCCCCCATTCGGCCCCCACAGTCCCAGACCCAGAGCGAGAGTCAGCTTGGAAGTTGTCATCATCCCCCCCAAGAGGCTGTTCAAGGACCTGCTGAGATGAGAGCGAGACCCAGACCCTGACACCCCCGGCTTACCCCCCCACATCCCATTCCTCCCCCATACACTCCATTTACCCTGCCCCGGTGTCCTGCCTGCCACCCAGTGGCCTCAAAATAGGAAATAGCCCTCAACACTCTTTCTGTCAGGTCCTGTGCTGGCCATAGCCTGTGGGCCCTGATGGCCATGACCTTTGGGCAGTGGATTCAGGAGGGGGAGGGGGGGCTGACCCAGGCTATAGCCCCGAGTGGGCCCTCAAAAAAGCTGTGGGTCTCTGTATTACCTATGACCATTATTAGCCCTGAGTCCCAAGGCCTGGGGTTGGTTGGGAGCTTTCATGCTGCCTCTGAAGGTAAGGGGGAGGGGTGGGCAAGCACTACACACACATAGCGGGGATCTTCATTTACCGCTTTCCCAGTGTGGCAGAGTGACATACGAAGTCCTGCTTCCTGCACTGGCTCCTATGATGGACATCACACTGGTCCAATGCTGGGACGTGTGACATCCATCACAGGAGCCGGTCCAAGAGACGGGGTTTAGTGTGACAACATCCACGCCGGGTATGCGGGAGATCCCCACTCTGTGTGAACAGGCGGCTCTCCTCTCTCCCCAATGCTTTGGCAAGGCTGCTTTGATGGGCGCTGGCAAAGCTGCAGTGATGGGCACAGGTTGGACTAAGCTGATGGGCACTGCTGTCTGATCAGGCTGCATTGATGGGTACAGGTAAAGCTGAGCTGATGGGATGGGCACTGTTGAGGCTGCATTGATAGGCGCTGATGAGGCTGCATTGATGGGCACTAATGAGGCTACACTGATGGGGTTGAGCTGATGGGCACTGATGAGGCTGCACTGATGGGCACTGGTGAGGCTGCATTGACGGGCACTGGTGAGGCTGCATTGACAGGCCCTGGTGAGACTGCTTTGACGGGCATTGGTGAGGCTGCAATGATGGGCACTGGTGAAGCTGCATTATTTTTGTTAAACCTCCTTTGTTGCTATTAACATTAAATTATGATACCACATTGTATCATATTTGTTATGCTTCATAACATCAATATGCAATATCAATTAGCTGGGTGGAGGTGGGGGTGGGTTTGTCTGACCGGCCGGTATGAGAGAGACCTGTCTCCCGCACTGCCCATCGCCTCACTTCATAGTGTGTAACCCAGCTCAGCCTCAGCGCCGCTGCATTGCTGAAAGGCAGCCAATATCTGTGCAGCAATGCTGGTTTCTGAAATTCCAGCCAATGAGGCTATAGCAATGTTCCAGTATGACGTTAGCCCTCCCACTTCACACAGTGATGTGAGAAGGAGGAGAAAAATACAGAGGAAATCCGTGAAATAATGAGTCAGGAGTTAGGCCCCTTTCACACAATAAGCCCGCTGAGATCCTCCTGTCCATTTTTCAAGTGGATCTGAACGGGCCACCCATGGACCTCTATGGGCAGGTGGATGTCAGCGGAGATGTGTCCGCTGACACCCGTCTGCCATCTGATCCAGTAAAACAGACATATGGGCGATACGTTCGCCTTCCGTCCAGCGGATCGGATGAAAATGGACAGGCAGATCCATTTTCATCCAATCCCACATAGAGAACAGCGGGGATCTGAAAGCAGAGACGTACCAGTCATCCACTGGGTCAGCGGGGATCAACAGAGCGATCTCCCGCTCAGCTGGTGGACTCCGCTGAGCGGATTTGCCCCGTGTGAAAGGGGCCTTAGAGTATATTTTCAGTTAACACATTTAGCACATTTTCATACAGAAATTTTATACTTACAGTGGAATGGGTTTTTTTTTTTTGCGCAATTGCGTATAGTTTATATACTGTTTTTGTGCATGTTTGCAAAATTAAAGTGGGCCGGTCTGGATGAAGTCCAGGGTCAAATTTTTGTCCCAGTCCAGCCCTGCCTTTAGAACTTCCCCAGAACCTCCAATCTGGTTATTTCCTACCCTGTGTGCCTTTAGGTGATTCCTGAAAACTTGTTTATTCAGAGAAGCATAGCCTGCCTCCACGTAAAAACTGTACGATGACCGTCACCATCAGCTCAACCCTCTACAGCTATTATGTACCTTATGTACCACCTACCCCTTCCTATTTAGATTATAATCCTTCTGTATTGAACTGTATTGTAACTGTACTGTTTCCCTTTATATTGTAAAGCGCTATCCAAACTATTGGCACTATATAAATCCTGTATAATAATAATTAACTGATGCCAGCTTTCTTTCCTCAGTAAGTCTGCCTCCTCCCTTAAGCAATATAAACTAGAGAAAATCTTAAAATGAATTCAATGCTTTGTACTTTTGTCTGTGGGCAGCTTTATATGGCAACCTTTGACACCAAATGGAACATTTAATTGTAATGTAGAAGGGAACAACCTGACAGCTGGTATTCTAAGGTACATACTTCTAGCAAACTTATAGCAAACTTTTCATTAAAAGCAGTTATTCTATAATACATTGAGATTAAGTGTCAGTAGTCCAGCACTGTTAAGTTTTATCACAGTGACGCTGATGCTGTTAGTAATGTCCTACCTTAAAGTATACTCTATGTGAACCCTTACCTTGGAAACCAACTTATTCAGTTTAAAATAGAAATGAAAGGCTACATTTTGTGTGTGAGTATATATATATATATATATATATATATATATATATATATATATATATATATATATATATATATTATGTAAACAGTATCTCTGTGTAATATTTTGTAAATATTTTATTATATCTTTTCATGTGACAACACTGAAGAAATGACACTTTGCTACAATGTAAAGTAGTGAGTGTACAGCTTGTATAACAGTGTAAATTTGCTGTCCCCTCAAAATAACTCAGCACACAGCCATTAATATCTAAATCGCTGGCAACAAAAGTGAGTACACCCCTAAGTGAAAATGTCCAAATGGGGCCCATTTAGCCATTTTCCCTCCCCGGTGTCATGTGGCTCGTTAGTGTTACAAGGTCGCAGGTGTGAATGGGAAGCAGGTGTGTTAAATTTGGTGTTATCGCTCTCACTCTCTTATACTGGTCACTGGAACTTCAACATGGCACCTCATGGCAAAAACTCCCTGAGGAGTTGCAGCATGGTGGCCAAGACCATTCAGAGGTTTAACAGGACAGGTTCCACTCAGAATAGGCCTCTCCATGGTCGATCAAAGAAGTTTATTGCACCTGCTCAGCGTCATATACAGAGCTTGTCTTTGGGAAATAGACGTATTAGTGCTGTCAGCATTGCTGCAGAGGTTGAAGGGGTTGGGGGGATCAGCCTGTCAGTGCTAAGACCATACGCCGCACACTGCATGGCTGTCGTCCCATAAGGAAGCCTCTTCTAAAGATGATGCACAAGAAAGTCTGCAAACACTTTGTTGAAGACAAGCAGATTAAGGACATGGATTACTGGAACCATGTTCCGTCGTCTGATAAGACCAAGATAAACTTATTTGGTTCAGATGCTGTCAAGCGTGTGTGGCGGCAACCAGGTGAGGAGTACAAAGACAAGTGTGTCTTGCCTACTGTCAAGCATGGTGGTGGGAGTGTCATGGTCTGGGGCTGCATGAGTGCTGCCGGTTCTGGGGAGCTACAGTTCATTGAGGGAACCATGAATACCAACATGTACAGTGATATACTGAAGCAGAGCATGATCCCCTCCCTTCAGAGACAAGGCAGTATTCCAACATGATAACGGCCCCAAGCGCACCTCCAAGACAACCACTGCCTTGCTAAAGAAGCTGAGGGTAAAGATGATGGACTGGCCAAGCATTTCTCCAGAACTAAACCCTATTGAGCCATCTGTGGGGCATCCTCAAATAGAAGATGGAGTAGCGCAAGGTCTCTAACATCCACCAGCTCTGTGATGTCGTCACGGAGGAGTGGAAGAGGAGTCCAGTGGCAACCTGTGAAGCTCTGGTGAACGCTATACCCAAGAGGGTTAAGGCAGTGCTGGAAAATAATGGTGGCCACACAAAATATCGACACTTTGAGCCCAATTTGGACAGGGTTTTCACACAAAGGAATTAATACAAAGAGAACAGGATACTTTTTAACACAGGTATATGGTACAACAGACATATATCATAGATATGAAATGTTGAGATAACATATTCTTTAAGGCTCCACTTATTTTACTCTTTCTGTAACCGTGATGCATGGCAACACAGGAATGCTCTCTGTAAGGATTCTTGCACATGGGCACCTGAATCTGTGCAAAATAAGATCTGGTGTATTTCCCTGTCCGGGAAGCCCAGATACTGTGTACTGTGGGAGATTAGCTCATGGGGATCAACTTTCCAGAGGAAAATAGTCAGCGTGCTGGCAATTTTCTTAAAAATCTGGCGGCTTGCCAGGTTTACTGATAAAAGATTTGCATATTAAAAAACAAACAAAACAGAAAATAAATCCTTGCGTCTGGTGCTAAACTAAGCATTAGAGTTTCCTCACTATAGGGTGTGGGGCTGGCCCCGACACCCACAAAACATAAGCCGCAATGCAACCCTTGTCTTTTAAAGTCCAAACAGACAAAGAGCTCCCTCAGATCCCTCTCTCTGAGTTCCAGGTCAGAGCTCAAGTGAGATCTCTTCCTGATTATTTAAGTCCACCTGCTGGTGGACTCCAGTGGACAACAAACTCCGGACCGGAACCAGCCCTGCCATGGTGGTTGGTAAAATCCTTACCGGATTCCGCTTAATCTAGTCCACATGAACGCATACAAGGTGACAGGTAGCGTCAGTCTACCACTTCGCCTCACATATTGTCACAGTACCCATAGGCATAAATATGTGCAGCTGTACTTGGGTATATGCTTGTACTCATGTAAACATATGTAAAGCGTACAGGTGTACTCCAAGAATATAACATTTCCCATTCTCTATGTTATATAAATGTTTATTAAAGTACCTGTGTATACCTGTGTACAGGGGTGGCAGCCATTCCTGTCTGGGTGGCTGTATACAACATCTGGGCAGTGGCGCCGCCCCCCTAATCCATCACCCCTTTTCTATATGCAGGGCGCCAAACGTATGGATTTCATTGGCTGTTTTTTTTTTTTTTTTGAAGCACAATTAGAGACTAAGGCATCCCTACCTTTTTTTTTTTTTTTTTTTCTTTTTTTAATAAATTCTGTATTTAAAGAAGACATTAGAACAGAATATTGCAAAATTTTACAATTAAAGAGGATGTAAACCCTCCATATACCCAGTGAAGTGAACAGCCTCAGATGATACAAATTCAAATTTCAAATCTCCCTACATAAGTTTTACATCTATATATGCTGTCTTCACATGTATATACTGTTTAGAAAGTGCACATTCTGTTAGAACTTTCACTCCCTCATTCCGCTCTAGGAAATGGATTATTGCTAGACACTGTGAGATAGCTGATTGGAGGAAAGGCACACACCCCCTCCCCACACATGCAGAGGTTGCCTGTGAATTGTGCGATTTCTAGGCTCCTCACCAGAGACAAACCTCTCAGGATTGTTATTGATTATTCTACCAAATCCCAAAATTCCCTGAGCCAAAAATACTACCAAAAAATATGTAAAAGGGTACCCTTAGCTTTCAATGAGGTTTTGTGGAGGCTCTGTACCACCCCATAAGCAACTTTAGTCTTTTACAGTTGAACATGAGTCTCTATTCTACTGAAATTGCCTACTCTGATTTTACTTTACACTGAGTTTCCGCTTAGGAATGTCCACGCCTCCAGACTGGCATCTATTAAGGCATTTTGATATTTGTATAACTCCTCCCAGTGGCATAACTAGAACCTTCAGGGCCCCGGTGCAAGAAACCATGAAGGGCCCCCCTGACCCTCAGCTGGGACCTGCAACCCCTGTAGTTCTGCCGCTGTTATCAGTAGTTTTTTATTCAAAATTTTTTTTACAATTTTTTTAGGAGCCCCATTGGGGGCTTTGGTGAGATAGCAGGGGTCTAAACAGACCTGATGGCCCACTTTTGAGACAGAGAAAGGAGACTGAGGACACAGCCCTCAGACAGCGTGCTCTGGAGATGAGTTCTTGTCCCTAGGGGAGATGGGGTCCCCGTCCCCAGGGGAGATGATGTCCCTTTCCCTAGGGGAGATGGGGTCCATGCCCCTAGGCAAGATGAGGTCCCTTTCCCCAGGGAATATGGAGTCCTCTTCCCTAGGCGCGATGGGGTTTCTTTCCCTAGCGGAGATGGGGTCCCTATCCTCAGGGGATATGGGGTCCCTTTCACCAGTGGATATGAGGTCCCTTTCTCCAGGGGAGAGAGGGTCCCTGTCCTCAAGAGAGATGAGCCCTTTTCCCCAAAGGAGACTCCCCTGACACCCCAGAGTCCTTTTCCCCAAGGGGCCTTGTCCCCAGAGAGTGGGGTATGGGATGGTGTATTGGGGAGATGGGATTATCTCACTCACCGTGACCAAGCTGCAGGGTCAGGATGATAGAGTGTGGGTAGCACTAGGAAGCATACAGCGTTGCCTCCAAGCACTCATCCATGGTTGCCTGGGCCCCCTCCAGAAGCAGCACGGGCAGGGAGATCAGCATGGGAGGCCGCATCCTCCGCTCCATAGGCTCTCCAGACTTCGAGGGGGATCTGTGTATGACGGGGTAGAAGGGGGGCTGGAAGACAACTGACAAAACTGCAGTGTCCTCCAGGGAGCTAGCTCTCATAGGGTTGCACCTGTGTGCTGGATGTCCTTTCTCTGGGAGAAGTGTGCACTGTACAAATATTGTATGACACAGAGTAACAGGGGACCTCTGTTCTGGCGAGCAGAGATCCAATAATGGAGGAATCAGAGAACATCTGAGTACATACATTAAACAGCCAAGAAAACTAAAGGCAGCTACCACCCCACAGAACCCCCCATGAAGAAGTTGAATGGTGTGTGCAGTGATACATTCAGAGCTGTACTCACAAAGGAGCTGCGGCCACTGCCCGGCTGCTGTGCAGGGGGTGACTCCAAAGGAGGAGGAAATCCCGCACAGTCCAGGTGTAGCTGAAAAGCGATAGAGGCAGAGGCTCTGCTGCTCCCACTGCTTTGTCCGTTCTCACTGCTAACACTATAGCAGTACCCAGAGGCGTAACTAGAACCTTCAGGGCCCCGGTGCAAAAAATTATGAAGGGCCCCCTGAACCCTGGCCAGGGCCCTTCCCTCTTCCCACTGATCCTGGGGCCCTTTACTTCTATTGCGGGTCCCTTTATTATGGTCCTGCAGTGGGGCTCTTTCACAAGTTCTGCAGCAGGCCCCCTTTCTGTCATCTTCGGGCCTCCCCATGGTGATGAAATGCCAGGGCCTGGTCACAATTGCAACCTTTGCAATCATGATAGTTCCCTCACAGGTGACAGTAGTTTTTAATTTTTATTTAATTTTTTTTTTTTTTTACCATTTCATTTTATCTCTTTTACAATTTTTACATTTTTTTTGGAGCTCTGTTGGGGGGCTTTGATGAGATATCAGGGGTCTAAACAAACCTCAGCTCTCAATCTCCATCTGTGTAGCCTCAGCTGCACAGAATGGATGGACAGGAATAGCTGTTTACCAAGCCTCCTATTCATTCAGAAATGAAGTGTAGTAAAAAGAGTTTGCTATGCTTCAGTTATGAATGAACCAATTGGTAGCAATCACTGGCTCTGTCCATTCAGAAAAGGAAGGAGCAGGTAAATTACAAATTTACCAACCCGTTCCCATCTCTCCATCATGACACATCTTCTACAGCAGCTTGCAGGAGAGAGGAGGGGGGAAGGCAGCAGCTCTGTGGGGGGGCAAGGGAAGCACACAGGGATCCTGGGAACAGCAGAAGACAAGTAAACTGGATAGGGTAAAATGGAGGAGATTGGGTCCTCTAAGTGCCACCTCCACCATCCCTCCTATTCAGGTGTACAAGGGAGGCACGTGGGTCCCCTGGACCATGGGGCCCGGTTGCAATGGCAACCCCTATTGTTACGCCTCTGGCAGTACCAGCGCCCGGGTGCCTGGAGGATGGGGTAGAGTAGCAGAGCTCACTGCCCTTTCACACTGGCTGCTATTCGATCTTGCATTCGTGTACTCAGGGCCACGACAAGGTGGAGGGGGGGAGACGCACCTTTCCCGCCTCCCCTCCTGATCCTTCAGCTGTCCCCTTATGCAGAGTCTGAGACCGGCTGCCATGCGAGAGAGGGATGACTCCTAGCACTGGATCGGAGGAGTAGAAAATCCCGCACAACCCCGGTGTGGCTGAAAAGCGATAGAGACAGGGGCTATCGCCACTGCTGCTCCCGCTGCTTTGTCCGTTCTCAACGCTAACACTTTCCCCTCTCTCGCACGGCAGCCAGTCTTAAATTAAACTTCTGCTCTAATACAGTGCAATTTCAAGCTGTCCAAATGTATCAAAGTACAATGACTGGGCCTCACACAGTCACTCTCACGACTACAGCAACTTCTTTACAGCAATGGGGTTGAGTTACTAAAACCAGGTGCAGCTCTGCTTAGAAACCAGCTTCCAGTTTTATTGTAAAAGCTTAATTGACCAAGCTGAAGTTAGACGCTAACCGCAGCTTGCACAGCTGCACCAGATTTTGCACTCTTTAGTATTAGTAAATAAACCCCAATGAGTGTATTGGTAGCCTATGGCTGTTGTTGCTGCATCATCTGTGTTGTAATCATTAGTCCTTAGGCTGGGTTCACACTAGTCCGATTCTCGTAACCGACATTAGGAGCACAAGTCGCATTACATCACAAAAACAATGATTCCCTATGAGAGCCGTCTTAACTGGGACCGACTTTGAAAAAGGTTCCTGTACTACTTTTGTCCGACTTTAGCTCATTGAAAAGCATTGCAGTTGGATCAAAGTCGTAGCCTGGCAGGCCAGGAAAGGGGGTGGGGACGAGTGAGTGGCCCCCCTCCTCCTGGACCATACCAGGCCGCATGCCCTCAACATGGGGAGTATGGGTGCTTTGGGGCGGGGGGGCTCTGCACCCCCCCCCACCCCAAAGCACCTTGTCCCCATGTTGGTGTGTCCTTTTCCACTTTTATGGACCTAAATGTGACAGAATAGGAAGTAGCCTGATGTAAATGGACACAAGTCTACCCATACAGCCTTCATGGGTTCCCCCCTGTCCTCTATGTTAATGCAGACAAAAACTGTACGGGCACGGATGTCAAAAAGCTGACCTCCATCCCATTGGGCTCTGATTCAGCAGGGGATCTGCTCAAGGATCCCCTGCTAAACGGAGCTGAGCAGCTCCGTGTGAAAGAACCCTTACTTTTACCTTTTGATCCTGCCAGTAACACACTTACTGTTCCTGGGTGACATGTCCTGCATTAAATCTAAGGAGGAGCATTGTGACCCTTGGTAGCTCATCTGATTTGGACTACAAACACCTCCCCATCTTCTCATCTTTATTACAAAGTGGGGAACAGATTTGTGGTTGACAAAAGATATCTAAGAAGACAGATAAAGTTGTTTAGGATTTCAATTCAGTGCACAGGAAATTACAAGGATGCTGGAAGCACATTTGCAAATGCAGGTAAGAAAATGTGCATTTATTATTTTTTTGTTAGGGACCTGTAAAGCATTGTACCCATGATCAACAGATTGTGGGTGTAATGCCACGGTCCTGCAGAATATCTGGGTACCTGTCTGCTCATACCTCCAATATGGACAGGCAGTTACACTGTGACAGGAATCTCAATGAACTACCACTCAACAGCACCATGGTAATTTATCGAGAAAAGGCTGTCGGACCTTGTCGTTTTCCCACTTACAGAACGCTGTGAATGGATGATGCAGCCAGGTGGGCCACATCTTCTTTAGATTGTGACAGCTAGCGGGGAGATCTGGGGGATGTAACGTGGAGAAGAAGTATAGCCAAAACTATAGAGAGGTGGGGTGGAGACTGCAGGGGGGTGTGTATGCAAGAGGCAGAGATACACAGTGAAGAGCTGGTCTTGGACATTGGAGGACAGGCAGGCTGTGCTCCCAGCACAGGCAGAAAACTGACTGCTGGGATTGATGTGTTTCCATACCTTGATGTGGTCAGTTTGAAATACAAAAACGGGAGGGCTGGCAATATCACCAGGTATTTCGTACAAGGAAGCACTGCAAAAAGAGAAGGATACTTTTTAACACAATTGTTGTAAATGGTATGGCAGGCACATATCAGGCATATGAAATGTGGAGGTAACAAACACTTTAACATAGATTGCATGTCATTGAGTCTTTTATGTCGGTATTGTTTTATCAAGCTAAAGTATTTTTCTGCTTATTTTTTAAGCTCCTCTGTTTCCAAAGAGACATTAGAACATGGCATAAAATAGGTAATCCACTCTTGGATTCTCTGCTGGCTAATCCTGTTTTACCACCTGCTGTATTTTTGTTGAATGTTACTCTTGGATTATCTGCAGACAGTTTTATTGTATTCACTTTAAAAGTATGTTTTATGCTTCCAAAGTTACAATTGCTGAAGAGCAGTGAGCACAGTATTTATGTATGTTGCATAAAGAAAGAAATGTTAAAATGGTTTTACAGTTCAGCTGAGGAAGGAAGAAAGTAAACTTTTTGCTGGATGAATTATGCTGAATGGTCAAGGTTGCCAGCTTTTGGCACCCACAAATCAGAGCCAGATCAGAAGGCAAACTAGGCAGGGGCCTAGGGCCTGGTGCATGTCCTGGGGACCTGGCTATTACATTCACCCACCTGTAGTGAACAAGGAAGGATAGTGCGCATCAGCCTTTTGGCAACACCCAGAATGAAAAAAGTTGATTTTTGACTTTTGTCAAAGAAGCCTGCTTGCACCGCTCACGTATTCAGACAGTAGGCACCATTGGCTGTCAGAATACAATAGCCTGCAACAGGAGATTTAGCCACCTGCAATGATAGCATGAATGGGGAAATCTGTTAGATTTCATTCAGTTATCACACTAGGTGCCAGCTATAGCTGTGTACCTGCATGTCACTACACAAGAGAGGATTTACTAGTAGGTAGTTGTCTAATATATGCCAGTACAGACAATGG
Organism: Glandirana rugosa; assembly: GCA_018402905.1. Taxonomy (NCBI): domain Eukaryota; kingdom Metazoa; phylum Chordata; class Amphibia; order Anura; family Ranidae; genus Glandirana; species Glandirana rugosa. The sequence continues at coordinate 423,762 of BLSH010328665.1, forward strand.
GTGACTTGCTACAATCCTTTTTCAATGACAGTAAAAGGACACTTATACTCTGCCTAGGGCCCCAATCCTGCTTAGCTTGCTTTTTAAGTATGTCTGATGCTGAGTTATTTTTAAATAAAAAAAAAAAAAAAAAAATATATATATATATATATATATATATATATATATTTTTTTTTTTTTTTGGAATAACACCACATCTGAATCTGTGCCTCAGATCTCCATGATTTCTTATTTCATAAAAAATAACAAGAGATACGAAAAATCATATATACTTTTCATTTTCTGTAATATCACACTCCCCGTGCAACTGGACCAACAAATATCAGAGATAATTAAGTCAGAAGAGCAGTTTCATATTCTTCTCTGATATTAGTCACTGCCTAGTAATGTACCCAGGCTGTACCTTCTAACAAGTACACGGTACACATTGTGTATCGAACATACAGTACTACATCTCCCCCTTCAGTGGTCTGCACCCAAGGCATGCCAACCTATTTGTCAATAAAAAAAATTGCTGATGGTAGTGTTCCAGATTTTGAACATGCATGAAATGAACAATAAAATGTCCATTTTTGACCCATTACATTCTGTTTTTATCTTCTCTTTATATATTGTGGCATTCTAGAGAGGAACACCAAGCAAAGCTCAACATGTAGGCAAGAATACTGACCTACATTGTAAATCTCTTGCCCCCAGAGGAAGTTTGGGAAATGCTTCACTAAACAAAGAGCCAGCTGCGATTCTGAACCTAGGACAATGATCTGAGTCTGTAAATGGTCATTTAGAGGTACTGTTCACTGTATGTACAAAAAAAGTGGCAACCACCCCAACCTACAACTGACCTCTGCAGCAAGGTATAAACAGAAGGGCAATGCATATCACAAACAAACAAAAGATTTCCCTGCACACTTACCAGCCAGCCTGCAAAACGACCAAATTGGCCCTGCTTAACAGTTTAAGTTAAAGAGGAGTTCTGTCTGGAGAAAAAAAAAAAATTAAAAGTCAGCAGCTACAGTATTTTATTATATGGACACTTACCTGTCCAGGGAGCCTGCAATGTCGGCACCCCAACAGTCAGGTGCTGCTGCTGCTGCTGCTATCTCCACTAAGGGAAACCGGCAGTGAAGATTTTCAGCTTCACGGCCGGTTCCCTACTGCGCATGTTCGAAGGGCGTTGTGCTTTCTGATTGGCCCGGCGACGGAGGAAGGAGGGGGGGGGGCGAACTTCTGAGGGATGACGCTGCGGCGCAGTCTCCTAGAAGTTGGGACCTGTGAAAAACAGGTCCCAATTCCCTCCTCTCCCCTGAAAGGTGCCACTTTTGGGTGGAACTCCGCTTCCGGGTTTTGTTTGCATGCATTTGCAAATTTATGCGTAAGCCGCAGTGCCCACGTCAAGGGATATCTGTATATACTGCAGTCCTAACTCTAAATTTCCAGAGCCTCCATAGTAGGAGCACATAAAAGAATGAATAGATTAAGGGCAGGTATGCCTGGAGGGAGCCCACCCCTTTCTTAAAGGCACAGGGGCACACGTGACACCCAGCAAAAGCACAATGGCAGGGAAGGCATCCAGTGCGTCCTTGCACCCATTTCAACCAACTGTACAAAAAAAGTGGCTACCAATCCAACCTATAACTGTGTGTATATATATATATATATATATATATATATATATATTGCGCTAATCTGATAGGTGACAAAAAACTCAAGTGTACTTCAAAAAGCATAAATAATTTGTAAATATAAACCATGAGTTTAAATATCTATAGATTCATAAATTGTGCAAATTAACATAATATGTGCAAAAACGCATGTGCAATAATGTGCAAAAACAATGATTAGCATGTGCAATAACCAGATGGCGATATAGATATAGGTATGGCAGGGCCGGCCCTACCATGGGACCAAGTGGGACCATGGTCCCAGGCGGCAGTTCAAGAGGAGCGGCCAGGGCCGGCCCTACCATGGGACCAAGTGGGACCATGGTCCCAGGCGGCAGTTCAAGAGGAGCGGCACTTTGCCGCCCGCTCCTTTCCCCTTTATCTTACTATGGGGAAGGGGCGGGTTGCCGCTTATTGCACAGACACTGCGGGAGGGCGGGGGTTGGGCAGCGGCGCCGCCGCTGCTGCTGCTGCCATCTACGGCACTGCAGAGCGCTCGCTGCCATGCCCGCCCATCCTCTCCGCGGCTCCCCCCCCCTGCTGTGTCACAGACGGTCAGCACAGGACAAAGTCAGCTGACCGTCTGGAGCCAACAGCGTGAGGGGGGAGGAGGCTGCACGGAGAAAGCCATGCTGGAGCCTGGAAGAGGGATCGGTGGAGGGCGGCACTGACACTCAGAGCAAGTAAGTGTCAGCGCCACTGATCCCATCTCCCCCTGCCTGTATCCACCTCC
>BLSH010328665.1:430729-441797 GCA_018402905.1 Glandirana rugosa
GCATTTTACTCTTGGACCCAGGCAGCACAATGTCTTGGGCCGGCCCTGAGGTATGGGTTCTAGCAAATTTTGTTGGAGTCCATATACTGCTGATAGTCACAAAAAGATCCTTCCACCAGGTGTTGGAATAAGGAGGGGATAGAAGAGCTGTGATGACACCCGCAACACACCAAATCCAAGGACTCTTACCGGAACTAGGTGACCACCTATTTCTAGGATGGTCAGGATTGCAGGCAGATAGCCTATGCTGGCACAATTCGTGATTCAAATAATCTCTCTTCAAACCTCTGAATAGACACCTCATATATCGACCTAATTTATAGACATTGTACCATATAGAAGGAAAAGAAGGATCCAGATAGTGTAATTCCGTGGGTTTATTAATAAAGGTAAAAATGGCAAATGGCTACTTACATCATTCCAATAAAAACAAGCATTGTACAAACATTAGCCGGCAATAGATCAAACCGCCTGTACTTCCGGGATCACGTGGGGCGTGATGGCGTTAATGCTTAGCTCCGCCCATATAACCTATTACTGGCCACTGCAGCATCATGCACATGGATGGGCTATGCACATCACAAACAAAATATTAAAAAAAAACACCAGCCAGCATGCAAAACAACCAAATTGGCAATGTCTAATAGTTTCTGTTAAAAACAGAGGATTTTGTTTGCACACATTTGCAAATATATGCGAAGGCCACAGTGCCGATGCCAAGGGTACCTCTGTATCCATTTTTTGAGTTGGCTATTAACGCCTAAGTGTAGCTAAAATTAGAAACAGAAAAATCAACACAAGGGACCTAACTGTAATATGTGTCACTTGTGCTGATCCCTCTTCTTTTAGATGAAACCTTCCTCTGTACATGCTCCTTCCCATGTTTCACAGTGGCGGGTTAATACAACTAAGGGGCTGTTGCAGGCGTGCAGCAAGAGAGCCTGACTTTGTCCTCCCTTTCTGCTTCTATGAATGAAACAAGATCTATAAATGGAGGAGGGGTGGATGATTGATAGCTCCACCACATCACAAAAGATCCTGTTTCCTTTAGAGCCGGTTCACACTTGAGCGGCGCGACTTGCAGGGCGAAGCAAGTTGCCCCGCTCGAGGCGACCTCAGCGCAGCTTGCAAGGAGACTTCTATCCATAGAAGCCAATGCAAGTCGCGCTGAGGTCACCCCGAAAATAGTGCAGGAACCTTTTTTTAAGTCGGAGTGACTCAAGTCGCCTGACAAGTCGCCTCAGTGTGAACCGGCTCTTATAGAAGCTGTAGTACGGCCACAGTGAATGGAGAAGCTGGATGGAAAGGGTGGGCATAGTTGGGTTTTCTTGATGGGAGATAATCTGAGTTGATATAATTTTTGGGGAAGGGTGGGTGTAGGACAGGGGAAGATTTTAACTAAAATAATAGGGATTAGCACAAGGAACACATCCTACTGACTTGAAGCTATGTCCCTTGTGCTGATTTTTCCTGTTCAACAATTGCCGTGGGGAAGGAGGGTAGGGGGTGTACTTACTTTTTCATACAACTGTACACTCTTTGAATGTGAACATAGAAATTCGGTTACAATGCAGTATTCAACCAGAATGTGAAGCTTCCAATAAAGAAATGAATTATGTAATTGTTATTCCTGGTCTTGCTTCTTGTGCAGGCCCTCTCTGTTATTACTCACAATGGAAGCAAACAGGAGATTTCTACTTTACCTTGAAATCGCCTTTAAATGAAAGCCTTGTGGTGACTTTATATAATGTTACTTTCTGTCATTAGAAAATAGAAGAATCCAACAAACAATCCAGTTTATTTTCTCCTCATAATATCTTGCCACCTGACATGAATCTTTTCATATAAATGTTTTTTCCTCTCCATTCTCGCAGCTTAGTCTAGCATCTACTGTACAAAGTTATTATTCCAATTATGCAGAATGCTTTTACATCTTTTCATGTATCTATATAAATGATCGTTTGAAAAAATATGTCATCTGTCAGGGATACATCTGCAATATGTTTCTCCTCTTGTGTTACCGCTTCTAAAACAAACAGTTTACAGAGTAGACTTCAGCAGTATGTTGTTTATGCTCAATGAGCATCTTCAATTACTCGGTGATATTCCACTTTATTGGCTGGAATTTAAATACCTTATGCTACCTTTCTGGTTTTCAATATTTAATAAATCTGACTTTTTGGTAATTGGCATTAAATATTATAAGTATATAACAAACTATGGACTTCTTGAGGTGGGGTTTGGGTGAGGTCCTTGCTTTGTAAAGGCCTTTTAAGGACCAAAGAGAGTCAATGACCTGTGTTCTGGTTTACTCTCCATTAACAGCGCACAGTAACCAGTGATGGTTGTGATGTACAGCACTGAAGAAATGACACTTTGCTACAATGTAAAGTAATGAGTGTACAGCTTGTATAACAGTGTAAATATGCTGTCCCCTCAAAATAACTCAACACACAGCCATTAATGTCTAAACAGCAACAAAAGTTAGTAGAAAAAGTTAGTAAAATGTCCCAATTGGGCAAAAAGTGTCAATATTTTGTGTGGCCACCATTATTTTCCAGCACTGCCTTAACCCGCTTGGGCATGGAGTTCACCAGAGCTTCACAGGTTGCCACTGGAGTCCTCTTCTACTTCCATGACGACATCACAGAGCTTGTGGATGTTAGAGACCTTGCGCTCCTCCACCATCCGTTTGAGGATGCCCCACAGATGCTCAATAGGGTTTAGGTCTGGAGACATGCTTGGCCAGTCCATCACCTTTACCCTCAGCTTCTTTAGCAAGGCAGTGGTCGTCTTTGAGGTGTGTTTGGGGTCGTTATCATGTTGGAATGCTGCCCTGGGGCTCAGTCACTGAAGGGAGGGGCTCATGCTCGGCTTCAGTATGTCACAGTACATGTTGGCATTCATGGTTTCCTCAATGAACTGTAGCTCCCCAGTGCCAGCAGCACTCATGCAGCCCCAGACAATGACACTCCCACCACCATGCTTTACTGTAGGAAAGACACACTTTTCTTTGTACTCCTCACCTGGTTGCCACCACACGCGATTGACACCATCTGAACTAAATACATTTATCCTGGTCTCATCAGACCACAGGACATGGTTCCAGTAATCCATATCCTTAGTTTGCTTGTCTTCAGCAAACTGTTTGCCGGCTTTCTTGTGCATCACCTTTAGAAGAGGCTTTCTTCTGGGTCAACAGCCATGCAGACCAATTTGATGCAATGTGCGGCACTTCAACCTCTGCAGCAATGCTGGCAGCACTCATACGTCTATTTCCCAAAGGCAACCTCTGGATATGACGCTGAGCATGTGCACTCAATTTCTTTGGTCGACCATGGTAGGCCTGTTCTGAGTGGAACCTGTTCTGTTAAACCGCTGTATGGTCTTGGCCAATCTTCTTATAGCCTAGGCCGTCTTTATGTAGAGCAACAATTCTTTTTTTCAGATCCTCAGAGAGTTATTTGCCATGAGGTGCCATGTTGAACTTCCAGTGACCAGTATAAGAGAGTGAGAGCGATAACACCAAATTTAACACACCACTTCTCGATTCACACCTAAGACCTTGTAACACTAACGAGTCACATGACACCGGGGAGGGAAAATGGCTAATTGGGCCCAATTTGGACATTTTCACTTAGGGGTGTACTCACTTTTGTTGCCAACGGCTTAGACATTAATGGCTGTGTGTTGAGTTATTTTGAGGGGACAGCAAATTTGCACTGTTATACAAGCTGTACACGCACTACTTTACATTGTACCAACGTGTCATTTCTTCAGTGTTGTCACGTGAAAAGATATAATAAAATATTTACAAAAATGTGAGGGTTGTATTCACTTTTGTGAAATACTGTACTTCCTTTTCTTTTGTCAGTTGCATATAATGAAAGCATCATAAATGACCCATGGCAGCAAGCATAGTTGCACTAAAGTGATTGTTCTACCTCTGAATTGGAGGGTATTGTGACATGGGGGTTGGTTAGCACAGTAGTGGATGTATTTATTCAGTAAAGTCTATGCTAGTCCAAACTGTTTTCTAAAGGCCTGCTACTACTTTTATTAAAAGGGATTAAAATAAAGATCACAAACTTGACCACGCATCGGTTTCAGTTGCACACAGCATAAACAGGTAACAATAATGCCAAGCCACCTGGCTCTCTCAGTCCTTCAATGCACAAAGCTTCTCATTAAACCACACAGCTCCTCTCTAATGCACACAGCTATATGGGCCCACTCCTGGCCTCTAGATAGGGGTTCTCTTGACACCCCAAACTCTCTCACCCCCCTGAGACGCATGGATTCCTTCCATTCCCTGGACTCTCTCCTAATTGCCTCTGCTTTCTTAATCACACAGACCCACTTGTCTTCAAATGGGAGAACACCTCCCTCCTGGCTGGTTTCCTGAACTATCCTCAGTCCTTCATTATAAAGGCTGGTGTCTACCTGTACACAACCCGCTGTTGTTCAACATAACCTAGACACTGGGTTGAAGATTTCTTCTCTCCCAAGGCACTTCGAAGTCTCCAAGCTATGGAGCCCAATCCAAGAAAACTAAAATCCAGAGATAGCTGTAAAAACAATTTTACCAGCTCAAAATCAATACTCCAAAGTCCTACGCTCTGCACAGGTGTGAACCCTTTGTCCTTTCTCCAACTATTTTCCCAGTGGCAGGGCCTCGCACTGTCACAGTATTGTGTGCTTTATACATTTTGGGCTCCAGCTTATCTTGGTGACTTCTAGTGTATGGATCATGTTGTTCCTGCATACTTTACTTATTATTCAGATTTTTTTTTTACCTCATTTCTGCAGCACAGTTAGGCAGAGTGCACAATTCACTTTTCTGATAAAAATGATCCTGCAAGGGTTGTTGCTGTTGCTTAAATTGGAAGACTAATGCCGCAGCGGTCCTTGCCTTTAAAAGCCACCTTTCGGCAAAACTTTATGTGCTTCTTTGCTACTTGGCTGCCCCTAGGTTTTCAGATGTCACATTACTGAAACAGAACAATGTGCTGATTTCCTAACAGGGTCTAGGGAAGGACGCCCCAAACAGGCTCTGGGGTCTGCTCCAGATGAACAGAGGGAAAAATGGTTATCTACAGTCAGATTTCAAGTCAGCAGTTGGGTTCAAGGAGATGGACAATCAAGTATCACAGCAGAATCAGAAGACAAAGATGGAGTCAGGATGGAAGACTGGTGTAGGGTAAATGCTCTGAGAAGGAAAGTCAGGCAAAGTCAGCCTTGTAGAAAGACTGGGGAGAGTATACCAAAACTGAACTCTGCAATGAGTAATCTGCAGAAAGCTTGCTATCTGGATGCACTTAGAATGCACAGATACAGGGTTTTTAAAATGTTAAATTCAAAGACCCAAATAAGAAAACTGTTACCATACTGGTACCCATTGCTACAAAAAGGTCAGCAAAAGACAAATAACAATGGTTATATAACACATTGTGGGCGCTCTTCACTTTTTCTCTAAGCATTACTAATGCTGAGAGAAGTACATTTTTTCCTGAATTTTATTTTGACATTTTCAACTAGCGCCAGGTCTTTTCACCTCGCAACCATGTCTGTGTAATTCAATCCATCCCTGCCTCGCACACACACTCTAATCCCACATACTTGTCTGTGCTCTCAATCATGACAGTTTAATGGTTTCACAGGTTTTGATAGGGGTGATGGTTTTGTGGGTAGGAATAATTATTAAGTTTTCATCAGTGAATGTCCTTCATGATATATTAATTGCTTTGTCTACAGGCTGTAATATACAGGGGTTGCTTTACTAAACCTAGAGAGTGCAAAATCTGGTGCAGTTGTGCATTGTAGCCAATCAGCTTCTAACTTTAGCTTGTTTAGTTAATCACTTCAGCCCGGAAGGATTTACCCCCTTCCTGACCAGAGCACTTTTTGCGATTCCGCACTGCGTAGCTTTAACTGATAATTGTGCGGTCGTGCGACATTGTACCCAAACAAAATTGACGTCCTTTTTTCCCCACAAATAGAGCTTTCTTTTGGGGGTATTTGATCACCTCTGCGGCTTCTATTTTTTGTGTTATAAACAAAAAAAGAGTGACAATTTTGAAAAAAAAAAACAATATTTTTTACTTTTTGCTATAATACATATCAAAAAACAAAAATAAAAAAAAACTAATTTATTCATCAGTTTAGGCCAAAATGTATTCTTCTACATATTTGTGATAAATAAAATTGCAGTAAGAATTTATTGATTGGTTTGCGCAAAAGTTATCGTGTCTACAAACTATAAAAATTGATTTATGGCGTTTGTATTATTTATTTTTTACTGATAATGGTGGTAATCTGCGATTTTTATCAGGACTGCGATATTGCGGCGGACAGATTGGACACTTTTGACACTTTTCTGGGACTATTGACATTTATACAGTGATCAGAGCTAAAAATAGCCACTGATTACTGTATAAATGTCACTGGCAGGGAAGGGGTTAACACTAAGGGGGCGATCAAGGGGTTAAATGTGTTCCCTTATTGTGTTCAATCTGTGTGGGGGCTGGGCTGGCAGGGGCATGACAGATCTAACTGATCCCGATGACAGGGATCAGTAGATCCCTGTCATGCCACCTGACACAACGGGGAACTGCCGTGTTTACATTGGCGGTTTCCTGTTCTCTCTCTGTAGTAGGCGATTGCGGGTTGCCGGCGGACATCAAGTCCGCCCAAACCACGGCCACACTCATGCAGCTAAGGATGCCCTAATCGCCATTTATATATTCGCGCTACACTGCCACTCAGCAGCAGTGAATGTATGCGAGCCAGTCGGCAAGTGGTCAAGCTTTGACAAAGAAACCCGGAAGCTGATTGGTTTCTTTGCAGAGCTGCATCAGATTTTGCACTCTCCAGTTTTAGTAAATCAGCCTTGCAGTTTGAAACATAGGTAAAGTGTGCTATATTATGTTACCGGTATATGTTATATTTTCTGTAAGCAGAACTTCATTATCATTTGTAACTAGATTTGGATACTGTCTGTCCTGATAAAGGGTTACTGACTTAGAGGCTAGGCATCTTGGATTGTATGTTAATGAGGGCAGACTCCCTTTGACAGTGTCCAAAAAAAACATGACACCTTCTCCTCAGAAACATTGAATAGAAATATTGTTTAGAAAAAAATGTAGGCATGCTGTGTGACTAGGACCACCAAACAACCTTTTTCAAATTTGACTGCAAAAGTGAAAATATACTTTAACCTCCCTGGCGGTATGATTCTGTCACATTTTTGTGTCTAAAAGTGGTACATTGTTTTGCATAGAAATCTGTCTAAACAAGAATCTAGTAGACATACCAGGTATGATAGAGATTGAAACACAAAATTATAAATTATAATATAATAAATTATAAATAATTACAAAAATGAATAATATAATAATAATACATTTTATTCAATAACATAATCAAACCAAAAACACTAACATTTGATCAAAAAAGGGTGCAATATTACTAAGGCCCCTTTCACACTTGTGCGACCCGATTTTACCGCAATTTTTGCCACGATTTTACAGCGATTTTGGATCAGTATGACTTTGGTCCGACTTTGTTGCAACTTGCGCTCAATGAAAACATATTACAAAGTCGTACAGTAGTACAGAAATCGCATCTATATTCAGGTGCGATTTGCATGAGACTTTGAGGACTTAACATTGAAGTCTATGGACCTCAAGTTGCATCAAAGTTGGGTCAAAGTAATGCAGGGACTATTTTGAAGTCGGCACGACTTGAAAGTCGTACAGATATGAATGGTACTCATTGGAAATTTGCAGTCCCAAATCGCAGGACAACTCGCACAAGTGTGAAAGGGGTCTAAGTCACTGAAATATTAGACAGTTTAGTAAATATCCTGGGTGTGATCGATTTTGAAACAAGGTGCTACACAAAGTCCGATTTCACAATCAGGACAAAGGAATCTGGTCACCTTGCAGATTTTCTTTCCCTTGTCATCCCTTTTGAACAACAAACCACACACATCCTTGTGGGTGCTGACTTTTTTGCGGTTGGTGGTATATAGTCCATAAAGTGATGACCAGTCAGGAGTTCCGGGTTGACAACACCAACATCACAACGTCCAGATCTGTTGACAGCCATTGATGGTGTTTGACAAAAATGCATTCTGCAACTCTCCAAATAAAGTCAGCATGAACCACAGGCTTGTCACTTTTTTGGTGCAGAATGTAGGCATTCCATAAATATTGTTCCAAAAGATGCCTGAAGATCTCTTTGTAATATTTTTTTTGTTGCTTGCGCATTGCAGGATAAAATGTCATCGCTTGATCAGCTCTGTCGACACCTCCCATGGTGTTATTATAGTCAAGCACTAACTGGGGCTTCATGATGTCCTTTCCACTTTCGGTGTGTGTACCATAACAGTGGCGGTGTTATGCACTGTACTCATAAGGCGCACACATCTTTCTTGTCACGCCATCGCAGTGCCATCACTTTGCCTTTCTGCCAGGCAACCATTTCTCCCGTCTTGAGCTTCTTTTTTTCCAAACATTGGTGGCAGGTCGCACCGGTTAGCCCTAACAGTACCATAGGCATCTGTTTTATTCTGCAACAGAAACTCCTACAGTTCAGGGGAAGTGTAAAAATTGTCTGTAGTAACACAATAGCCCTGATTTAGTAATGGCTCAATGAGGGAACGAACAGAAGATGTTGCCACTCCATAATTACTGTATTTTTCATCGCATTTTGTCCCCTTTTCAGTGTAAAGGATGGAGTTCCATATGTAGCCAGTTACTGATTCGCATAGCATGAACAATTTTATGCCAAACCGTGCTCTCTTTGATGCAAAGTTTTGTATCCAGCTGAGCCTTCCCTTATAGGCCATTAGACTTTCATCTATGCTGATGTCTCTATTTGGCATATAGCTCAGTTGGAATTTTTTTATAATCATTTGGGATACTTCCCAGTTTTTTTCAGTTTCGGGGCAGGATGAGTAGTTTCTTTAAATTCCTCATTATTTTCAAAATGCAAGAATTTCATAATCAAGTAAAATTTATATTTGTATATCCATGACCATGCCAAAAAATGAAGTGGCAAGCAATTTATTTGTGGTCCGATACCACTTCTGCAGGGATTTCCCCACCACTCCCTGAAGAATTATTAGGCCCAGAAACTTCCAAATATCGTCTTTGGTCACTGGTTCCCACTTTCTACTTCTCGAAAACCTCAGATGAGAAATAGCGGATTGTTGCTCCTGGTACCGGTTTGTTTTCTATTACCTCATCCGTCAAAAATAGTTGTAGGTACACCAGGGGATTGTCATCCTCGACATCCACTTTCATACCAGGTGCTCCAATAAACGGGAATCTTGGGCGCGCTGCGTGATCTGTACTGCATTTAATAGAGCACCAAGTGCGCACCTCACTGAGATCGGGTTCATGATCATAGCTGTCGTCGCTTTCAGACTCTGATGATGAAGAACCCCACGACTCACTATTGCTACATTCTTCTATTTTGCTATCTAATTTGCTATCGCTGTCCTCTAGCTGCTCCAAAAGCGATTTTAATGACGTAGACGGACGCCTTTTGGATGCCATGGACGCTCTCTGTTTTCCAGGCACATAGAACACTGCAGGTGCAGGCAGAGCACTGGGCAAAGCACTGGGGACAAATCGGAGGTGTACTGATTTGATATAGTAAAGCAATCAAAAGATTACAATGTATCTTGTGTGTTATGTGTTTTTAACTTTTTGAAATTCCCACTGGCTCCACCCCTGTGCATTGCGCCGCTCACAGGGAACGGAGCCCAGAACCTTTACTCATCGGGCGGATGATCCGGCCGGAGGACACCGCCGGGGACATCGCGGGATCGCAGGGACAAGGTAAGTAAATGCAGTGGCATTTAACAAGGTAAACCCATGTGGCTCGGGGTTACCGCTTTTGGCACTGAAAATTAACCCAGAGCAACACTCAGGAATACCGCCAAGGAGGTTAGGCGAATCATGGCAAGTGGACTGCTTATTTGGAAGCACTACACTTGAGCTGAATCCCACAGTTTTTAAAGTGAAGCAGGACTAGATAAATGCAAAATGGAGTGAGTGAGTAAGTATCTTTTTGATCTATCCCTGGTAAAAAAAATATATAATTTCCTGACTAGTTCACCTAGTAAAGGATCAATGCTGAAGAAATGAGAAGTGCTCCTAAATTATTAAAAAAAAGAAACACATATACTTGGTAAAAATCAACCACAACACACAAGCACAATATTTTTTTGTACTTTATTTATATAAAAAATAACACAATTGCAATCACCAAACACATTTACAGTATAAAGTGTATAAACAGACATTAAATACAAGATGGCTTGTAATAAGACATGTTGACAAAAAAAATTGACAGATCATTAATTAGTAAGGTACATATATATCATATACGCTTAACTACTTCAGCCCCAGAAGCATTTACCCACTTCCTGACCAGGCCATTTTTTGCTACAGGGAGTGCAGAATTATTAGGCAAGTTGTATTTTTGAGGAATAATTTTATTATTGAACAACAACCATGTTCTCAATGATTCCAAAAACTCATTAATATCAAAGCTGAATATTTTTGGAAGTAGTTTTTAGTTTGTTTTTAGTTGTAGCTATTTTAGGAGGATATCTGTGTGTGCAGGTGACTATTACTGTGCATAATTATTAGGCAACTTAACAAAAAACAAATATATACCCATTTCAATTATTTATTTTCAGCAGTGAAACCAATATAACATCTCAAAATTCACAAATATACATTTCTGACATTCAAAAACAAAACAAAAACAAATCAGTGACCAATATAGCCACCTTTCTTTGCAAGGACACTCAAAAGCCTGCCATCCATGGATTCTGTCAGTGTTTTGATCTGTTCACCATCAACATTGCGTGCAGCAGCAACCACAGCCTCCCAGACACTGTTCAGAGAGGTGTACTGTTTTCCCTCCTTGTAAATCTCAACTTGGGGTATCTCTTGGACACCAGGTAGTACTTTACACTCTAAATGTTCCTCCCTTTTGTCATGTGGAGAGACTTGTCACAGACCCTCCGACACCAACGACGACGTGCGTT
>BLSH010328665.1:442278-452510 GCA_018402905.1 Glandirana rugosa
TGAACGGTGGTCAAAACGGTATAAAGTCTCGACGTTGTAGTGACCTCACGGGTTTTCGTGTTCCACACCAGTGATGTTGCAGCTCTGAAATATGGCAAAACTGGTGGCAAGTGGCATCTTGGCAGCTGTACGCTTGACTTTTCTCAGTTCACGGGCAGTTATTTTGCGCCTAGGTTTTTTCCACACGCTTCTTGCGACCCTGTTGGCTATTTTGAATGAAACGCTTGATTGTTCGATGATCACGCTTCAGAAGCTTGGCAATTTTAAGAGTGCTGCATCCCTCTGCAAGATATCTCACTATTTTTGACTTTTCGGAGCCTGTCAAGTCCTTCTTTTGACCCATTTTGCCAAAGGAAAGGAAGTTGCCTAATAATTATGCACACCTGATATAGGGTGTTGATGTCATTAAACCACACCCCTTCTCATTACTGAGATGCACATCACCTAATATGCTTAATTGGTAGTAGGCTTTCGAGCCTATACAGCTTGGAGTAAGACAACATGCATAAAGAGGATGATGTGGTCAAAATACTCATTTGCCTAATAATTCTGCACACAGTGTATACAGCACTGCGTTGCTTTAATTGACAATTGCGCGGTCGTGCAACGCTGTACCCAAACAAAATTGACGTCCTTTTTTTCCCACAAATAGAGTTTTCTTTTGGTGGTATTTGGTCACCTCTGCGGTTTTTATTTTTTGCGATATAAACAAAAAAGAGCGCCAATTTTGAAAAAAAAAAATTCTTTACTTTCTGCTATAATACATATCCAAAAAAAAATACTTCTACATATTTTTGGTAAAAAAAACAAACAAACGCAATAGGTGTATATTGATTGGTTTGCGCAAAAGTTATTGCGTCTACAAACTATGGTATAGATTTATGGACTCTTATTTTTATTTATTTTTTACTGGTAATGGTGGCAATCTGCGATTTTTAGCGGGACTGCGATATTGCAGCGGACAAATCTGACCCCAAATGACACTTTTGCACTAATCGATGTAAGAATGTAAAAATTACACTGGCAGGGAAGGCATTAAATCTAGGGGGCGATCAAGGGGTTAACTGTGTTTCCTAGGTGTGTTCAAACTGTAAGGGGATGGACTAGCAGGGACATTACAGAGATCACTATTCCCGATGACTGGGAACAACAGATCTCTGTCATGTTATCTGGCATAATCGGGATATGCCTTGTTTACATAGGCAGATCCCTCTTCTGCCTCTGTAGAAGGTGATCGCAAGTCGTCGGTGGAGATTGAGTCCGCCGGACCCGCGGGCACACTCCCATGATGCATAGCGGGCGCGCACTTGCCTGCAAATCGCGCATGCGAGGCACACATGCGATGTACAATGACGGCGATTCGCGCTCCCGTGCCTACCCCCCGCAGTAAAACTGCGGTGACTGGTCGGGAAGTAGTTAAAGGAGTTGTAAAGGCAGAAGGTGCATTCTATGCATTAAGATAAAAAACCTTCTGTGTTTAGCAGTCTCCCCAGCACCCCCTAATTTCAAAGTCAGCTAGCCAATCAGAAGATAGGGGGGGCCGGGGGAGGTCGGGCTCTATGTTTGAATGGACACACGGAGCTGTGACTTGGCTTGGGTGCCCCCATAGCAAGCTTGCTGTAGGGGCACCCAACAGGAAGGAAAGGGGACCAGGAGCACCAAAGAGGGACCCGAGAAGAGGAGGATCCAGGCTGCTCTGTGCAAAACCAACTGCATAGAGGAGGTAAGTATAACATGTTTGTTATTTAAAAAGAAAACAAAAAAAAAAAAAGACTTTACAATCATTTTAAATAGAAGGCTCACTGCATCTGAGATGATCAGTAACCACTGTGTGAACCATTTTGACATTGTAAGAGGAAGGGGGTATAGAAAAGGTAAAAAAAAAAAAAAAAAAGAAGGAAAGGGAATACATAAAGAAACATGGGATAAGTCTGGGTACTTAAAAGAAGTCTCGTTCCTGTCCTCTCACTTCTGCTAAGACCTCTACTTTACCCATGCTGGGAGTCTCATGGAGAAGGGAGTGGTACTCAGTAGTGGTGGAAAACTCTTGCCAGATAGAGGCATGTGTGCCTTTATCTCAGGTGGTATAGCTTTCCATGTGTTACGTTTCATTCACTTTCAGTCCCAAGAAAAAGTTCCTCGTAGGCTGAAGAAGTGCTGGGTTCCAAACAAGATGTCCTACTGCCAAGATCTATCGATAGGCAAATTGTCCCCCCCACCCGGGCCAGGTAACTGGCTGGGTATCCCACTGTTGAGGTCAAGTGACTGGCTGGGTGTCCTGCTGGGATGTACAACATTCGACACTTCAAGTCCCTCAAAGCAGCAGATACCCGAACGCTAGGGACCCAGGGGTTATCTTCAAACAATACTGGAATACAGATACTGAAGTGTCTTGTCATAACTAAGTAGCTTGCCTGGTTTCCAGGATTTGCTCTGCACATCAAAAGCCAACTAGGTCTTTCTGAGGCACTGGTTACCCCACCTGGGTCCCTTAGTACAACCGGAGCTGTGGCAGTCGCATCCAGATCATGGCAAGGCACAGATCTTACTCTGCCATTCCCCGGGAGCTTACCATGACCATGAAGGCAAATGCAGCTATCAGTTACCAGAGTATGTCCGGACCACCAGGCTTGGGCTCCATAGGAGTAACACACTGCCAGAGGGACTCAACAGAGGCAACCGTCAAATGAATCTTTAGGACAAGCAGATAACCCATATAAGGCACATGAGGGTTCCGAGCTTTCAGACCCATTAGCAGGTGGACACTTAGCCTTTGCATAACGATCCAACAGAGCAGCTGGCATATAGTCAGTAGAACCCGGCTGTGTGGTAGGAAGAAGATAAGCAAGATCATCAAAGGTAGACTTGTCATTGAGCAGCGGGCACCAGATCATCAGGCTGGACAGCGGGCACCAGATCATCAGGCTGGACAGTGGGCACCGGAACATCAGGCTGGACAATGGGCACCGGAACATCAGGGTGGACAGCAGGCACCAGATCATCAGGCTGGACGTGAAGGCAGGCTGGAGCAGATTGGCTGGTGTGGAGGCAGGCTGGAGCAGATCGGCTGGTGTGGAGGCAGATTTGGATAGTGGCAGGATTGTGCAAGTTGGGAAAAACTTCTGTTTCTTTTTGGGTTTAGTCACCGAAGTTCTGCATGTGAACGCAGGGCTGCGAGCAGGGAGTGCAGCTGTTGGAAGAGAAGAGCTGAGGGACGGTGAAAAAGAGGGAGCAGTTGCTAAGGAATATTTCTGTGGGGTTTTGCTGCAGGCAGTGGAGAAGAGGTATTCGTCAATGGGTTAAAGGCAGGGTAGGTGCAGCAAGTGGTAGCAGGGTATACTGGGCTGCAACTGTGGCTGTTGTGGTCAACGGAGAGATAGATACTTGAGAAGGCAGGTGTCTAACAGCAGGAATGGGTTGGTGAATGCAACATATCTGACCATGCCAGTAGTAATGGGTGAACAGAATTCAGTTTACATGCTGCCTGTCTGACAAGAGACTGCATTGCGTTAAGACACTCCACTAGCACCTGTTGAGAGCATGCTGAATATTGCTCAAAGAAATAAGCCGCGCCATCCTCCAATAACCAATCCATTGATTCTACCTGAGCCTTACTGAAGGGGGGAAAAAGTCATCACTGCCTTTAGCAGTACTGGACAAAACCAACTCTGCACAGACTTGCATTAATGGCTGGACTTCCCCAAACAACATACTGCCCTGATCAACTAGAGAATGAGCAAGACAAATGCATTCTAACAGCTGATCACTGGCCCACTCCTTCAGTATCTGGCGGCAATATTCTTTCTCCTCTGTCACCAGCAAGAAAAAGTATACAACCTCCTCTGTATGCATCTTGCCACAAACAGCAGAGACAAGCGCAACCTCTTCTGGTCAGGACTGGCCTTGGTGTTATGTCAGCAACTGGTGTGACCAGACAAGTGTGAACTGCAACAGAGAATGCCAGGAGCAAGTAGTGTAAAATAATATAATTTATTTTAAAGATAAGTGGACAAAGATGTAAACGCATACCAAACAGTGTAAAACAAGCCAAATAACCAAATAGTGACACACAAAGAACAACTGCCTAAACTAAGTATATACAGCAGATGGGGAATGCCAAACCATAAATGTAGCCGAGCCCGGGTCATACACAGGTGATCAATCAGAGGGAGCTGGGAGCAAGACAGGTCAGGAACAGGAGATGGAGAGAGCAGGTGGGAAGGGATCAGGCTGCAAGACAGGGATCCAGGAACGGGGGCAGGATGCAGGATGACAGGTCAAGGGCACATGGAGACCAAAACACCAAGGCAACCAGAACAGGACAGACAGGATTTAAATATACTTCCTGCAACGAGCATCAGGTGATGAATAAATGTGCTTCTGGCTGCTGGGAGACACCCGCTAGTGGACACTGAACCTGCAGCCCATGGATCTGGGAACCACAGTGCCACAAGCAGTTTAGCCATTTCCTGACACACCCGCTTTGGGACACCGAAACTGCGGCCCATGGATCTGAGAGCCACAGTGCCACCAGCAGGTGAGCCCTTTCCTGACAGAGCAAGCTCTATAAATCTTTTGCTGGATTATAGTCCTGAGTGTCTTTCATTTCAGGTCGGAAAGAAGGGTTCCCGAGTTTAGGGAGGAGATAGTATCGGAGAGATAAGCCCTTTAGAGAAGAGCTTCTTGCACACATTCCAAGTGGTGCTTATTGTAAGGTGTACTTTTACTGAGATGGGTACATTATTATGATACCACAGGAGTGAAGACAGTGAGGTATCTGTACAGGATTGTTCTAAATCTACCCATTATTTAGTACAGCTGTGGCAGCACCAGTCAATCATTTGTATAAGATGACATCCTGCCTAAGGAGTTTTGTGGGTCTATAAGAACTGCTCTAAAGCGTGGTGGGTTGCTCTGAAAAAGGAAGATGGTTTATGGACTGGCAAAGTTTGTAGTAAGTATAGTAGTCGGGGTAAAATAGACATCTTCAGGCCATTGTTTCTGCTTAATCAGGACAGCCTATTTTTCTCACCAAAGAGTGAGACTTTTCTTGATTTGACATAGGATGTGAGGGAAATTTTTTGTTACGTAAACATCTTATTGATTAAGCAAGAAAGTACAATGGAGAAAAGGAAAAAGAAAGATCTGCATCATGTATTGTCACTTAAATTTGGGAATGTGTACTTGAGTAACACATAGTAGAGCAGACCTGTAGGTGAAGGAGTCACATAAAACAGAATACAGAAATCCAGGAACAACACACCTGTGGTGTAGCATGTTGTTTTCAAAGGAAAAAAAGAGGATCCAACAGCACTTCAGGTACCTTGCCAGGTTTCAGCAGTCCTCCCGCAAGAGCGCATGGTATGACAGCCTTAAAAGGATATCCAAGATGCCAAGTGTGAGAAAATTTTTAAATATTGTCTTGAGAAGTGTGGATCAGCTCCTCCATCTCTGCTATTCAAGCAATACATTGAAGCCATTCCTTCATAGAAGGAGGACAGATTCACTTCCAGCAAACTGGCACACAAAGCCTAGCAGCGTTAATCATATGCATAGCAACCAATTTGTGATACTGTTGTTTAGGTATCCTGGAAGAATGAAGAAGATATTGCGCTGGGGAAAATTCCAATGGGAGTGAGGAAACCGCCATAGTCGTGTCATGGACCTTATGCCAGAGAGGCTGGAGGACCGGACAGGACTACCAAACATTCGAGAAAGGTACCCACCTCCTGACCACACCTCCAGCAATGATTGGTAACTATAGGCGTGGTTTTGTGGAGCAGAGACGTTTCATACCAGCGAGTTTCTAACTTATAACTGTTTTCCTTGGGGACGTGAATGCGCTCCCAACCCTCATCATCTATATCTATGCCTAGTTCAGTCTCCCAGTAGGTACGGTCAGAGCGCAAGCTAACTAGAGGATTGATAAACAGAGAAGCATATAGAGTTGAGATTACATGACTCTAGGGGGGGTGGTCCGAAAGCACAGAGACTCCAACACCATAAGTGACCTACTAAAGCATTCCCCATGGGACGGGTTGTCTAAAAAAAGTTTAAGTTGGACATAAGGCCAGAAAGGAAACAAAGCGATGCTGGAAATCCCAGCCAGCTCAGCGAGCTGCAAGAAATGGCCTCTGCGAAAAAAATGTTTGGCCTGCACCTCCGAGTACGCCCATTCAGTGGCCAAGAAGGCTTTGGGTTGGTCAGGGGAGAACTCCCAGTTAACTCTGACCGGGGTGATAGGGTATAGTTTTGAAGAAACTGCATGAGAGTCACAGGCCCTGTCAAAGGCGGATGTGAGGGAAATTGACTTCAAATGTTCAGGACAGGTCCCGGAGATTATTTGTTCCCAGATACCTAATGGTCAATTCCAACCATTCAAAGGCAAAATTTCCTTAAGGTGTCGTCAGGCCTTTTCTGTTAGGAATATGTTTAAGGCTAACCGACTTTTGAAAATTAATTTGCAAGCACAATTTTGTACCTAAAGGTTTAGGCTACCACCTTAAAATCTAAATGATAGCTCAATATGTACAGTATCTCAAAAAATGAGTACACCCCTCACATTTTTGTAAATATTTTATTCTATCTTTTCATGTGACAACACTGAAGAAATGACACTTTGCTACAATGAAAAGTAGTGAGTGTATAGCTTGTATAACAGTGTAAATTTGGTGTCCCCTCAAAAAAAGTTCACCAGAGCTTCACAGGTTACTACTGGAGCCCTCTTCCACTCTTCCATGACGACATCACGGAGCTGGTGGAAGTTAGAGACCTTTCACTCCTCCACCTTCCATTTGAGGATGCCCCACAGATGCTCAATAGGGTTTAGGTCTGGAGATATGCTTGGCCAGTCCATCACCTTTACCCTCAGCTTCTTTAGCAAAGCAGTGGTCGTCTTGGAGGTGTGTTTGGGGTCGTTATCATGTTGGAATACTGCCCTGTGGCCTAGTCTCCGAGGGGAGGGAATCATGCTCTTCTTCAGTACATGTTGGCATTCCTGGTTCCCCCAATGAACTGTAACTCCCCAGTGTCGGCAGCACTCATGCAGCCCTAGTCCATGACACTCACACCACCATTCTTGACTGTAGGCAAGGCACACTTTTCTTTGTACTCCTCACCTGGTTGCCACCACACATGCTTGACACCATCTGAACCAAATAAGTTTATCTTGGTCTCATCAGACCACAGGGCATGGTTCCAGTAATCCATGTCCTTAGTCTTCTTGTCTTTAGCAAACTGTTTGCGGGCTTTCTTGTGCAACATCTTTAGACGAGGCTTCCTTCTGGGACGACAGCCATGTAGACCAATTTGATGCAGTCTGCGGTGTATGGTCTGAGCACTGACAGGCTGACCCCCACCCCTTCAACCTCTGCAGCAATGCTGGCAGCACTCATATGTCTATTTCCCAAAGACAACCTCTGGATATGACGCTGAGCATGTGCAATCAAATTCTTTGGTCGACCATGGTGAGGCCTGTTCTGAGTGGAACCTGTCCTGTTAAATTGCTTTATGGTCTTGGCCACCATGCTGCAGCTCAGTTGCAGGGTCTTGGCAATCTTCTCATAGCCTAGGCCATCTTTGTGTAGAGCAACAATTCTTTTTTTCAGATCCTCAAAGTTTTTTGCCATGAGGTGCCATGTTGAACTTCCAGTGACCAGTATGAGAGAGTGATAGTGATACCACCAAATTTAACACAGCTCCTCATTCACACCTGAGACCTTGTAACACTAACGAGTCACATGACACCGGGGAGGGAAAATGGGCTAATTTGGACATTTTCACTTAGGGGTGTACTCACATTTGTTGCCAGCAGTTTAGACATTAATGACTGTGTGTTGAGTTATTTTGAGCGGACAGCAAATTTACACTGTTATACAAGCTGTACATTCACTACTTTACATTGTAGCAAAGTGTAATTTCTTCAGTATTGTCAAATGTAAAGATATAGTAAAATATTTACAAAAATGTGAGGGGTGTACTCACTTTTGTGAGATACTGTGTGTGAAGAAGGGATATAAAACCATGGCGCTGCTGTGACCCCCCCTAAACATACCAAGGATGCGTACCAAGTGGTGGATGAATATGCATATGACAATCACTCTTAGTGAAGGTGACAGATCCCCTAGAAAAGGTCTTTTGTAAACCTAATGCACATAGAAGAACAAGCGAGAGAGGACGCCTCCATCTGAGTGTAAATCGTGTACAATTAGCATAAAATCATAAAAAAGTAATGCACTCACAGAATGACAGGAAGAAATCATCATATCATCAGTAGGAGAGTTGTCACCTGAAAGGTGGCAGAGATTGGCAAGCAAGTGGCTGGCGTATGCAGAGTTCGGCCAGGAAGCTGCTGTGTAGATGAAGAGGAGAAGCTCTGTAGAGCAGGGAGCCTGGCTTGTGTAATGGATTCCGGGTATCTTCACCCCACTTGGCTCCAATCGGTAATGGCATCACTCCATAAAAGGGGTGTGGTTATGCATGTTGAGGATCTGGCTCTTTGCCATGGTTTGACAAAGGGATGGAGCTTTTGTTCCAGCTCCCTGCACTACAGCGGTTCTCTTATTCATCTGCACAACAGTTTCCCGCCCAAACTCTATATCTGCCAGCTGCTTGCCTGCTGATCTCTGCCACCTTCCAGATGACAACTCTCCTACTGATGATATGCTGATTTATTTTCACATTCTGTGAATGTATTCCTTTTTTATGACTTTATGCTAATTGTACATGGTACTCTTTTATGGATGCAGCATACAATATTTGGCTTGTATACTTGACACTAACTTTTGTCTTACTTTTGTTTCAGAAAATGAACAAGAAGTCAGTTCTCAAAAAAACAAAAAGCATAATAAGTAGAAACTCAAAAGTAAAAGTTGTCCCATGCAAATAAGGTAGGGGTGCCCAACCATGTGGCCCACAGAGCCCTCTGATGTGGCCCATGACCTCCTGTTCTGAGATGGCAGGTTGGCAAGCACAGATCGCAGGTTGCTATCCCAGAGTGTTGTGAATGAAGCTGGAGGTAGAGGATGCAAGTGGCTGCGGAACCGATGCTTCCTGTATAGCGCCGATTCCTGTCACAGGCAGAGAGATACCAAATGCGCTCTGCCTGTGACAGCAACAGCCAATGATACCTGAATGGAAGACTGTTATTTAAGGTAAGTTTACTACTAAAATCACAGTGTATATTTGGGCATATCTGTTCTGCAGTGGTTACTGGGCTGCTTTCAAACTGATCCGCAGGTGCACCACAGTTACCTGCACTGAGCCATAGACTTTTGTTATTTCCTTCAGGATTGGTGTGCTTTCAGAAAGTGTACCACACCTGCAGGATATAATAGAAGTATATGGCAAAGTGCAGCTAACCCATAGGAAAGCCACAGGTGCACTGCGCTGTACCCATGGTGTGTGTAAACTACAGCACATCTGTGTGAAAGCAGCCTTAGTCACCTTTCACAAGATCAGTCTGACCCAAGCTGACCCTCCATTCACCTCTATGGAGCGGCAGATGTAAATGAAATTGTGTCCATTTACACCTGCCTACCAATCCTATCTGCTAAAAAAAACATAAGGGGATCTGTCCCCTTACGCCTGGGTGGATCAGATCGGAGGGCCCATAAAGTAGAGTGGGCTGTGTCTGCTCTGCATATGCAGAGTGGACATGGACCTGTCATCCGCCAGCTCCACTTATTGTGGCCCGCTACTGGTTACCAAGTCACTTAAGTGACCCTTGCTCTTCAAAGGGTTGGGCACCCCTGTATTAAAGGAGTTGTAAAGGCAGAAGGTTTTTATCTTAATTAGTGTTGAGCGAACCCGGACTGTAATGTTCGGGTCCGTACCGAACTTTCGGGTGTCCGTGGCACGGACCCGGACCCGGACATTTCAAAAATCGTTCGGGTTCGGTCCGGGGTTCTGCTATTTTACTCCACGTGTTGAGAAGCTGCAGGGCAGCCAATCAACAAGTGTTTCACTGGTTTGCCCTTAGAAGCCATCACAGCCATGCCTACTAATGGCATGGCTGTGATTGGCCAGTGCATCATGTGACCCAGCCTCTTTATAAGCTGGAGTCACAGTGCTGCAGTCACATGCTCCTTGGGTTAGTGTAGGGAAAGGTAGCTGACTGCGTGAGGGACAGATTTGAGACATTTTAAGATCTGATCCTGCATCCTGAGATAGATTACTTTACTACTGCTGTCTGTGCTGTTGCTCTGAGGACAGATAGCAGAAATTAGAGATTT
>BLSH010328665.1:486061-496061 GCA_018402905.1 Glandirana rugosa
GGCCCCGAAAAACGGGACCACTACCTCGGAGACCGATAAAATGAGTCTCGGAGACTCCTCCAATGTCCATATCTTTATCGCGGCGATTGCGTTTTTCAAAGGGAGATACGCCTACTACGGGAGGAAATGGAGAGATTTCGGAGGAGCAGGGAGCTCC
This sequence comes from Glandirana rugosa, assembly GCA_018402905.1. Lineage (NCBI taxonomy): Eukaryota > Metazoa > Chordata > Amphibia > Anura > Ranidae > Glandirana > Glandirana rugosa. The sequence goes on from BLSH010328665.1 coordinate 486,219, forward strand.
GACGGGAGTTTGAATAACTGGTTATGCCGAGGAAGAGTCCCTATTCTTAATTAACCTGTTTTAGGGATGAGAAGGGAGAAAGGGGTTACAATCGTTTGGGAGGCCGGAGACAAAGGGAGTGGGCAGAGCTTTAAATTTATAGACCCCTAGCTTTAAGTCTCTCTGGGACCATTTATAGACCTACTCCAGATCTGGCATTTATTGACGAGATGTTGCAACACTGGGTAGACATTGTCATCCAGATATTTACCAGGGTCTCTCTGAATTTCGATCCCCAGATATTTAAATTTCGAGACGGGTGAGGGAAACAGAGGCCGGAGGGTTTGCTAACATTGGGGAAAGAGGGAAGAGTAGGGATTTTGTCCAATTAATTCTTATCCCTGAGAAGGAGCCGTATTGGTCAATAAGTTTGAGGGCAGCCTCGAGGGACGAGGAGGCTTTAGAGAGGTAAAGGAGGGCATCATCCGCATAGAGGGAAACTTTTTGCGTTAGCGGCGCTATTTCTATACCTGTAACCTCCTCAGAGGCTCTGAGTAAAATAGCCAGAGGCTCCATCACCAGGGCAAAAAGCCCCGGCGACAGAGGGCATCCCTGTCTGGTACCCCTGCCCAAAGAGAAGGGGGACGAGAGCAGTCCATTAGTTCGGACTCTGGCTGAGGGATTAGCGTACAGTTGCCTAATCCAGGATATAAATTTAGGGCCGATAAATCACAATTTTAAAAGAGAAACTGTCATCTCTGACCCGCAGCAGCTCCTCCTCCGACCCGCTGTTGACTCTCCGACAGTCCCATTCACTTTAATGGGACGGCTGGTGCTGTGGCAGTGACACAACAAGGTGAAAGACGTGGCAGCAGCAGGTGAGTGGAGGCCCGCTAACAGGCACTGCCATGATGGATCTGAAATGACAGGTGCTCTTTAAATGTAAGGACTTATTTTTGCTGGTAGTTAGAATCTTTAATATTTGCAAACAAAATGAAGATTCTCTATTTAGAATAATAAGCTGTCAGGTTAGTAAAACAGCGATATCAGAACCGATTCAATCATATGGTTTGTACATAGATTTGCAAAACAATTGGATAAAGTAATATTCCTGAACTTTGTTTTATCTCACGGTTACTGTGAAATTGTGTGAATGTATCAATGCAGTGCGTGTTATCTCTGCTTGCAGAGCTTGGATTCATTGAATGAGTTTACCAAAAATGTCAATATTGCAGAATATACAGCCTCTGCTACATAACTAAGCTCAATTTCATGCTGAATAAACTAAATTATTAATGTATCCTAAATAGAAAACTATCTTTGGATAGATTTTTACTTCAAAAGCATTTTATTAAAATAAATTTGATAAAAATCAAAAAAATCTGATTTAAATCAAAAAAATCTGATTTTTTTTTATTTTTTTAAAAAAAAATCATTGATTTTTATCCACCCTGGCCGTGACCAATCACGGCTGATCACAGTGTAAACAAGAAAAGCCGTTTATCGGCTTTTCCACTACTTGCGTCTACTTGCGTCTGCAGTGGAGAGTTGATCGGCTGCTCTCATGACAGGGGGAGGGTCTGTGCTGATTGCTTATCAGTGCGGCCCCCCTAGGATCGCCACCCCAGACCACCAGGGAGCCTGCCCAGGGACCGCCAGGGATGTGCCCACCCAGGACCACAGGAAGCCCATCCTAGACCACCAGGAAGCCCACCCTAGACCCCCAGGTAAGGGGCACAGTGCCCAACATGGACCATCAGGGAATGGGCCCCTATTAGTGCATGTGTCATCTGCTGCCCACCAGTGCCCCCTATCAGTGCCCACCAGTACCAACTAAAAAACAAAGACCTAAACCTCCTGCGCTCAGATTCATCAGCCAAGAGTCATGTAATGGAGCAGAGACAGAATAATAGTAGTAATATTGATAGAGTCTCTATAGATGTAAGTAACATTCCACACTCAAAGGTCTTGCAGCCCTCCTCAGGATCATGGGCATCCACAAAGCACTAAGGAAGAAAAACAAGAGAGGGGCGCACCGACCTTGTGAAATATCGTTTAAAAAATTATTAAACGCAATAAGGTTAAAAATATACTCAAAAACGGAGCAGTATAAAGACAAGCAAGAAGAAAAGTGGGCGGTGCTACCGTTGGATTGGGCCACTTAGCGGCTCCCCCTTTAGGGAGGTGGATTGTTCAATCATGACCCAGCATGTATGGGTGCACATATATATGAAGGATATGCCTCATGGTCTGTAGGCTCTGAGGAGGAGGGTTCGCCCTGGAAACGCGTCAGCCTGGCCACATGGACACTGTCCGGTCCCCCTGCTGAGGTGGAGATCCGTAGATGCCTTGGAGGCTTCACGACCACTTTTCTTCTTGTTTGTCTTTATACTGCTCCATTTGTGAGTATATTTTTAACCTTATTGCTTTTAGTAAACCTTTTAAACGGTATTGCACGAGGTGCGCCCCTTTCTTGTTTTTTCACCAGTGCCACCTATCAGTGCCCATGAGTGCCACCTATCTGTGCCCATCAGTGCAACCTATCAGTGCCCAGTGCTACCTATCAGTGCCACCTATGAGTGCCCATCAGTGCCGCTTATCAGTGCCCATCAGTGCTGCATATCAGTGCCACCTATCAGAGCCCGTCAGTGCTGCTAATCAGTGCCACCTATCAGTGCCCATCAGTGCTGCATATATATGCCTTATCATCAGTGCCAACCAGTACAGACTCATCAGTGCCCATCAGTGATGGAGAAAATGTACTTATTTACAAAGTTTTGTGACAGAAACAGAGAAAACCTTTTTTTTTCAAAATTTTCGGTCTTTTTTTATGTGTAGCACAAAAAAAATAAAAACCGCAGAGGTGATCAAATCTCACCAAAAGAAAGCTCTATTTGTGGCAACAAAATGATAAAAACTTTGTTGGGGTACAGCGTCGCATGACCGCGCAATTGTCATTCAAAGCGCAACAGCACTGAAAGCTGAAAATTGGTCTGGTAGGGAAGAGTTCTAAGTGCCTGGTATTAAAGTGGTTAATGGACAAATTACTGAAGTTTGAAGTTATAATTTCAAACCAGTAATTTCACAGTAAATAGATAAATAATAAATGATTATCTTATAACATATAGCATGATTAGCTTGTACCTTTTCAGCAGCAGCAGATTCTCATTCTCCCTCTTAATTGTGTGAGAAAAACATGGGATTGTGGGTAAATCTTATACACATAAACCCATGTTTTTTCCTTGTACTTAAGAGGGCTGGGCTGGAAGGGAGCATTTGTCTTTTAGACACATGCCCCCTTCTATGACACTGCAGTGAGGCGTGCCTCCACTGCAGCATTTTTATTGGACAGCTTGGGCCAATGATGCTTTACCATTGGATAAGGCTCCAAGCTGTCCATTGAGCTCAGTGCCTCTGACAAGAAGTGAGGAGAGGCACTGTGAGCTCTTCCTCTCAGTCTGCTGCAAACACAGTGGGTCAGCTTGTATTTAAACTGGCCACTCTGTATGTAGCTTCTGACAGGCTGTGCAAGGAGCCCCGTATCTCCGGAACCATAGATGATAGGAGCCCCAAATTTTTACCAGTGGTGGGGTAGGACTCCAGCTACCTACCCCCCCCCCCCCCCGATTTGGGGTCCCCTGTGACCCCAGGTCGCCGAGCTGCGACCCTCAAAGTCAATAGTTTTTTCATTTTTTTTCTATGTTCATGGCAGGGGAGGCTCTGCCTAACCTGCCTCCCCTGACTGCATGTCCCTGAGAGGCATATACCTTTTATTAGCAAATATATTTTTTGAAACATGGTGATGTATGCTTTGTGTGCTGAATAGTCTTCAAGGAGACTCAGTTTTGTCCTATGAACACTTGCATGTCTGAGGTGTGCAGGCTGGTGTGGTTATAGGAGCTTTTTCTCTTTTATATATATCTGTGAAGTCCTGGAAATTTTATTAATTTGTGTTTTTTTTAAACAATTTTGTAAAATAACTCTTTTTGTTAATCTTTTTTGGGGGATTGTCCTAAGCTTTCTGTAAAAAAAAAATCCCCTTATATTCTTTTATCTGTCTCACCTCACCCAAAACTGCCTATAGTTTCCTATATTTGACATATCCTTATATAATTTTCTGAAAATCAAGATCTGCTATTCTGGAATGTATGGTCTAGAGGAGCATATTGGAAATATGTATATATATATATATATTTATATATATATATATATATATATATATACATATGCTACTAATCATCCTCCTTACTATTTGAAACTGCATACACAAATTACAGCATGGTCCTTTATCTAAATATGCATGAAAGGCCAGCCATATTTTTTTCTCTTCCAAAATTAACAATAAGTACCATTTTGCCCCTTTGTAATTCTCATCTAATGAAACCTTGATCAATTAAATTAGCATTGCAGTGAAGGATAATTACTGTTATATTGGAAATGTGAAGCCTTTCGTGTAATGAGGTTATAGGGGGAGATCACATATTTTTCTCATTTTAGAGAAACCAGATTAGTAAGAAACAACATAAGGACACCTTCATTCCTACTTTATGTGCCTTATGCCTAGTACACACAGTCAGAAAATTGGACGAAAAATACTGCTTTCGGAGCGATCGCACGATAATCTGATCTTTAGTACGCAGATTTTAAGAGCCGACCACGACAGTTCATTTGAAATTATCAGAAGGTACAAATGTTTCTCGTACGGTACCAGAATGTAGGATTTTCGTCTAATCAGTACAGTATTTGTCCAAAAAAAAAATCGGAAGACCAAGACCACACATGCTCAGGAACGACAGAATACATTAAAACACATTTGCATCACTTCTGAAGTTGTATTGCTGTGCTAGAATTTTCGTAACTTTAGTAACCTCTTAATTTTCGCTATGAGATTAGCACAAAAAAAAAAAAAAACTAGACGATCATTCGTCCAATAATTTCACCGCGTGTAGGAGGCGTTAGTCAGTTTGATCGCTAACTTGAACCCTGAGGTCTGCCGCTGATCAGAGTCTTCCATTGCCTGCTGTGCACATGTAATAAATTACTTTTTTTCTTAGAACCTTATGCCGGACAGAGCAGCTTGCCTATTTATCATGTGATGCTTTGGAAAGAGTGGAAGCCTCAGAAAAAAAGACTTAATTTAAATCATTGCTGTACTAAAAAAGATAATAAGCAATAAAAGCATATTTGCACATTGCATTTATAAATACATGCAAGGCCGTATTGCAGTGTCTTTTTTTTTATTAGGGTTCTCCTGCTCTATGGTAAGGAACTGCCCACATTGGTTTATATGTATATATGCATTTTGTGCACACTGATAATTTCTAACTGGTCTTTGGTGACAGATCAAATAGAATTCAACCTATGCAAGTCATTTGACAGGTGATGTTTGCTACTTCACTGGTGTCCCATGCAAAGTTTTAAAATCTGGCTTTGTGTCTGGTAAGCCTTAGCTGCCAATAGAAGTGCATGGAAAAGGAAGTCAGCTGCCACAGGCCCACCAGTCCTTGAAGCCTACATAAGGATCCTCCATTCAGATTGACAACCTTTTTTCAATCTGAGAGGAGCCACTGAAGCTCTTGTCCAGCAGGCGCTACATAAAAGGCTCTATGCTGAGTCGCTAAGACCAGAGGTCTGCTTAAAGCGGTTGTCTACCCATTGATTTGATAGTGTCAAAAAAGAGTTAATATTCCCGGCATGCCGGAAACGCTAGCTGTCTCCTTGATTGTGCTCTCAACCAAACTAGCAAACCATCCAATGGGTGGTGTCATAATGGATCACATGTGCAGCATCATGGCAGTTGCAGATTACACAGAGGCTAAGATGTCAGCTTCCTTATCTGAAAACGATAGGAGAGTATACAACCAATTTAAGTGGGCTATTATTCCAAATACCTAAAAAAAAAAAAAAATTTACCACTGTTTTAAATAAATTTGTGCCTTTCATGACCTACTGCTAAGCACTGCAGAAAGCAAGACTGAGGGATAAACCTCCATGAAAAATACATAAAGCATAGGTCCGGGTGCTTAGAGTTCCACATACAGGCGGTCCCCTAGTTGCAAACATCTGACTTACAAATGACTCCTACTTACAAACGGAGGGAGACAACAGGAAGTGAGAGGAAATCTCCCCCTAGGAAGGGAAATTCACTCCTGTAAGAGTTATTATGGGAAAAAGGTGTCTACACTGAAGCTTTATCGCTAGAATTGATCGAACCTCTGGAAGTTCGGGTTCTGCAGGTTTGGTCGAACTTCCGGACAAAGTCCGAGTTCGGGACTGGACTTGACCCGAACTTTGTCCCGGACCCCGAACCCCATTGAAATCAATGGGGACCCGAACTTTTAGGCACAAAAATGGCTGTAACAAAGTCCTGGCAAGTCCTAGAGGTCTGCAAAAGGAAGGAAAATGGGGGTAAGAGTTGGACAAGTGCCCTACAAAGAAATGGGGATAGGGAAATAACTTAAAATATTTTTTACGCTAAAATCACATTAAAAAATCAAAAATGGAGGTGGATGTGGAGTTGGAGGTTGAGGAGGCGGTGAAAGTGGCGGTGGAGGAGGAGGAGGTAGCCAACGCTTTTTTTTTTTTTTTTGTGCAAGAAATGCGTTGCTGGCCGCAAATGTAGTTTTTTGGATTTTTTTTTTTTTAAACCAGCAATGTAGATGCACTTTTTAATTTTGTGCAAGAAACAATAATCTGTCCCTTTAAGCAACAGCAGGAACTTCTCCCTATAGAACTAGGAGATGATTTTAGAACAATAATCTGTCCCTCTAAGCAACAGCTGGAAGAAACTTTCCCTATAGAACTTGGAGATGATTTTAGAACAATAATTTGGCTCTCTATGCGGCTGGAAGAAACTTTGCCTATAGAACTTGGAGATGATTTTAGATTCTAAAATCATCTCCAAGTTGTATAGGCAAAGCTTCTTCCAGCCGAATAGAGAGCCATATTATTGTTCTAAAATCATCTCCAAGTTGTATAGGCAGAATTTCTTCCAGCCGCATAGAGAGCCATATTATTGTTCTAAAATCATCTCCAAGTTGTATAGGCAAAGTTTCTTCCAGCGGAATAGAGAGCCATATTATTGTTCTAAAATCATCTGCAAGTTGTATAGGCAGAGTTTCTACCAGCCGCATAGAGAGCCATATTATTGTTCTAAAATCATCTCCAAGTTGTATAGGCAAAGTTTCTTCCAGCCGCATAGAGAGCCATATTATTGTTCTAAAATCATCTCCAAGTTGTATAGGCAAAGTTTCTTCCAGCCGCATAGTGGGCCATATTATTGTTCTAAATTTTAGAACAATAATATGGCTCTCTATGCGACTGGAAGAAACTTTGCCTATACAACTTGGAGATGATTTTAGAACAATAATTTGTCCCTTTAAGCAACAGCTGGAACATTTCCCTATAGAACTTGGAGATGATTTTAGAACAATAGTCTTTCCCTTAAAGCAACAGACTCTACCTAGTCCAGTCAGATCGTTCTGTGCAGCAGGATGAGGTCTGCAATCTGTCCCTCAAAGCAGCAGTACTAGTATCTCTACCTAGTCCACAATCAGATCGTTCAGTAATGCAGGATGAGATGTTCTATAATATCTGCAATCTGTCCCTCACAGAGCCAGCAGCATCCTCTCCCTAAACTATCCTGAAAGCATATGACATGTAGCACGGTGACTTCAGCCCCTAGTCCACAATCAGATCGTTCAGTAATGCAGGATGAGATGTTCTATAATATCTGCAATCTGTCCCTCACAGAGCCAGCAGCATCCTCTCCCTAAACTATCCTGAAAGCATATGACATGTAGCACGGTGACTTCAGCCCCATATAGAGGCTGTGTCACATGATGCACTGGCCAATCACAGCCATGCCATTAGTAGGCATGGCTGTGATGGTTTCTAAGGGCAAACCAGTGAAACACTTGTTGATTGGCTGCCCTTGGCAGCTATTCAACACATGGAATCAAATATCAGAACCCCGAAACCGGACTTTTTCTGAAAAGTGCGGGTTCGGGTCCGGGTCCCGGACACCCCAAAGTTTGATACGGACCCGAACTTTACAGTCCGGGTTCGCTCAACTCTATTTATGACCAATGTTTCCACAACACCCCAAGGTTTTCCAAATCCAATTGTCATTGGGACATAAAGTGAGGTGAAATCTTCTGAACAGGGACATAGATAGACCCTATCTTGTTTGTAACCCGGGGACCGCCTGTAGTCCGTAAGGCTGGGTACACATGGGACCAATATCTGCTGAAAATGGGTTCAACCCGCTGGGTTGGACGTAAAAAAAAAACATAGCATGTATTCCATATAACTACTTTCCTTTCTCTGTAATAGGAATTAGCATGCATTTTTTGTGTTGAGGGTCTAAAAAAGGGAGAATGGGTACCAATCCATGAGATGTTTGCCCTGGCCCTTCATTGTCATATATTAGTCCGAGCTACCAATCACAGATCCAGCTTTCTTTACTTTAATTTAATAAAAAAAGGGCTTCATTTTTTATTCATATTTTTTTTTTCATTTAGAAGCATTGCATTAATTTATTTCTGGCAAAAGCTCAATTTGGAATACCTTAAATGCGTTCCAAATGAGTTGACTGTCAATAAGAGTTTAATCTCATGCTGCTTATTAAAAATCTCCCTTAAAGGTTACGGTGGGCTGAAAATAGCAAGCATTTGGCTGTTACTGGCCTCCCAGGGGGTGGTAATAAGTACTTTAAGTGTTAAGAGGTTCTTGTTATCCCACAGGGAAATTTTCCAATTCATTGGAAAATCTCTATGTGAGCAAGCTAATTTCTTTTCTGTTCTATGTGATGAGTAAAGGAGCAAAGCACCAAGTATGCAATACTGTCACTGTTGGATGAGTATAGTGACAGATGTGTACCTCGCAAACTCTTTCCCAGGAAGGTAGCTATCTGACTGTGGCTACCCTCAGGCCTAGTACAAGGACCCTTGTACTGCTGCCATTTTCCCTTAATTGCATGTACACTTATATTGTTATCATTGAATCTTAATAAAATCAGGATTCTTAATAAAATCCAAGTTCTACTCACTGTTGTGGCACAGGCTTTGAGGAAAAGTAAGGAACATGCAATCTACTAAATAAGCATACTGCGATTACCTTTTGATGGATCCTTACCATTCAGTGCACTCTACAGGAAAATAAGCAAACAATGCAAGCAAGGTGAAAAAAATGTTTTATAGATAAGAGTAAGGCTACTTTCACACTGAGGCGTTTGAAAAATGCGCGTAAAACATCAACCGTTATTACCGTGTTTTTGACGCGTTTTTCCCGCATTAGCGCTATAATTAGCGCTAACGCCCAGGCGTTTTTCAAGAGCTTTTGAAGCGCTAGCATTAAGTAAATAGCACATTCTCCTACATCACATCCTGTTTACTTCCTGGTATTTTGACCTTTCTACAGCCTCTGGGTGTTTTTCTGGCGCTTTTAACGCGTTTTACTTTACTTTCATTTCAATGTATATGGGCGTTTTTAATGCGCTATTTTTAGCGCTCAGAATAAGCACAAAAAATCATGCTTGCAGGACTTTTTTAAATGCGGCACCAGCGCGACGCCCCAGTGTGAATAGGTACATTGAAATGAATGGGCAGCGTTTTAGAAGCGTTTTGGAAGCGCTATTTTTAGCACAAAAATGCTAGGAAAGCGCCTCAGTGTGAAAGGGGCCTAAGAGTGTGTACTGATTGACCCTTCAGAGAGTGTTGAACTTACCTAGTATGTGTTAGGTAACATTTGAAGGTCATTGCTGCAAGACATGTTATAATCAATGTCTTTGTTCCTACATAGATATGTCTACTTGTCATTTCTAAAGGATATTTTACCAGTTGGTTGAAAAGTCTGCCAACATCT
>BLSH010328665.1:501061-512702 GCA_018402905.1 Glandirana rugosa
CCACCAGATGCGGATTGTCATTTGCCACGCTGCCTGCCACCAGATGCGGATTGTCACTTGCCATTGCCTGCCACCAGATGTGGATTGTCACTTGCCACGCTGCCTGCCACCAGATGAAGATGCCACTTGCCGTTGCCTGGCACCAGCTGAATATGCCACTTGCAATTGCCTGCCACCAGATGTGGATTATCACTTGCCTGCCACCAGATGAAGATGCCACTTGCCGTTGCCTGCCACCAGTTGAATATGCCACTTGCTATTGCCTGCCACCAGATGAGGATATCACTTGCCACGCTGCCTGCCACCATATGAGGATGCCACTGGCCACGATGCCTACCACCAGATGAGGATGTCACTTGCCACGCTGCCTGCCACCAGATGAGGATGCCACTTGCCACTATGCCTGCCACCAGATGAGGATGTCACTTGCCATGCTGCCTGCCACCAGATGAGGATGTCACTTGCCACGCTGCCTACCACCAGATGAGGATGTCACTGGCCACGCTGCCTGCCACCAGATGAAGATGTCACTTGCCACGCTGCCTGCCACTAAATGAGGATGCCACTTGCCATTGCCTGCCACCAGATGTGAATGCCACTTGCCACGCTACCTGCCACCAGATGAGGATGTCACTTGCCATGCTGTCTGCCACAAGATGAGGATGTCACTTGCCATGCTGCCTGCCACTATATTAGAATGCCATTTGCCATTACCTGCCAGTGCCACTAGATGAGGATGCCACTTGCCTGCAAATGCCACCAGATGAGGATGTCAGTGTTAAGGGGCAGGAGAGCAGTATTAGGTTGCGGGCATGAGAGATGTTCTCCCTCGGCTCCCCGCCGTACCTCCAAACATTGAAGAGTCCAGTGCAGGCAGTGAGAGATTATGTCATCTCTCTGCTCCCCGCTGAAGTCCTGCGCTGTGAGGGCGGCAGCCAGAGGAGCGGTGATGCAGAGAGATGTGCCATCTCTGCTTGCCAGCCCGCCCGGCTCTCTCATGGAGCCAGCCTGCCTGCCGCCCGACTGCAGGGAGCCCACAGCCCAATAGTGGGCCGCAGCCCCAAGGTTGATGACCCCTGACCTAGAGCACTGACTGGGGACCCCAGAAGAGGAGGATGGGATACATTGCACAGAGCAAGTAAGTATGGCATGTTTAATTTTATTATTATTTTTTTAAAGAAGCCTTTAAAATCACTTTAAGTCACGTTAGATGCCCCTTCAAGCAAATATTCAGAGAATGCCTACAGCATAACAAACTTTTCCTCATAGCTGCATGCTTGTTATTGTGTTCTATGGATTGGATAAAAACAGAAATAACTCATAAGCCATAAACGATTACCAGATGCGCTGACATAAAATAATACAACTGTAAGATGGAAGCAAAGAATAATGATAAGCTGCACAATTCCCAGTAACCCGTTCCTGTGGTAAAATATATTTCAGATAATGTTTAGTTAGCTGCCCCTGCTAGTTTGTTTACCGGAGCAAGCTGAATATAAAAGTATGCTAAAAAATAAGGGAACAGATTGTACCATATGGCACTTTTGTTTTCTGCATGTTTCAATTATAAAAACAAAGAAACACAGTAACGTGGAGTCTGATGTCGGGAAATGCTTGACTGTCCATTCTGGGTTTAAGTTATCAGTGTTTGTTGCCTGTAGTTACCAGACATATCCCCTCTTTCATTTTATCAGTCCAGTCTGGGGATTTAAAAACATCTGGTTGCTGTGGGCAGAAATAGTTCTTTGAAATATAATAGTTTATACCAGATAGAAATGATAAAGCGGCTTGGATAAGCTTCGAAACATCTTTAGCGTTACAGTACAAGTCCAGTTGAATGTGACTATATACTACAACTGTAGCTATATCATAACCTGTATAAATGAGAACGTTCACAGACAAAAGTTCACAACCTTTTAATGGAGCCTGTGTGTCACATTGGTTCCTAAACATCCTCATATATGTATACATCTTGGGGACATGACACTAAAATTAGCTTTATAATGGTTCATACAATCGGGCAACCATTGGTGATGTCTTGACACTGGAATCCCTGAGAGATATATTAAGCCAGCATGTGGCTCACCTTGCCATCAAACCTTTTCATTTGGTTTCCTTGAAATTGACTTATTCATGGAATAATTTAACCTTCAGTGAGTTATTTCCTGTCCAACCTTTTTTTTTTTTTTACTTAAAAGACTGAGTTTATTAGAGAAAACAAAAAAAAGGCATACATAAGAGCCACGGGGCATATATCAAATACTTTACGGTCGATACAAATATACTTACAAATCTTAATACATTGGTGTGGTAGATATAAAATGGAACTTCTGTCATGAGCATTTCAACAACCTTGTCGATATTTCTTAATAATTTTATATGATTGTTAAGGGTGTGGCCCATCTACCTCCGGTCCCTCCACCTACCCCCACGTTTCATGGGCACGTGTCAGAGCACGACATCCATCTGTCCCATATCTTAGAGTACTTAAGCGGACAACCGTGATGTTTATATATATAAGTTTCTTGTAGGGGAGTGTTATATTAATTGCCCTAACCCAGTCACTCATTGTGGTGGGGGCTGTCTACATCCAGACCCTTGCTATAGTTTTTCGTGCAATGAACAGGGTTTCCCGAAGAAACGTTGTGGTAAATTTGTCCGTGTCAACCTCGGGCAACAGGCCCAGTAGACATAGTTTAGGGTCTAGAGTGGCTGGAGAACCCATCTCGCCATGCAAAAAGTGAATGATTTGGATCCAGAAGTTTTGGATCTGGGGGCAGGCCCAAAGCATGTGGTAAAACGTACCATTAGTCATGTCACACTGAGGGCATTTTGGGCTCCTGTCCGGTTGGAATCTAGCAACCCTTTGCGAAGTAAGATATGCCTTATGAAGAATATAAAGCTGTGTCAGCCGGTCGGGGATCCTCAGGGAAACTAAGCTCACCCTGTCCATGGCCTCCTCCCAGTCCTCATCCTCTATCCGCCCCAAGTCGGCCTCCCATTTTGCCTTGGCTCCATACCCCAGTGTGCAACACCCGGGGTGCGTATTGCCCAGTATAGGTTTGAAATCAATTTGGTCTTGTCGTCGCCTAATAATATGTTTATCACATCAGGTGTTTCGAGTTGGGGAAACTGATTGGAGAACTGGGATGTGATGGCGTGTCTCAGTTGGAGGTACCTGAAGAATAACTTTTGGTTTTGAGGCCTGTGTTGGTCAAGACCTGATGCAGGTAGATGACCCCTCTCTCCATCCACACCCTTGGGTCTGGAACCGTGAGGACTTCGGGAAGGTCCTTGTTAAACCAAAAGGGTATATGTGTATGGATACTGGGACTTTTCGTGAGTTTGGAGATGCGGTTCCATACGTAACGGTAATGGGAAGTCATGTCCCCCCGGGGGGCGATCCACAATGGGCTCCCCACCTGCCTCAGCATGTCCTGGACAGGGGTGTGAGCTGGGTGGTTAGGTGGTTGTGAGATCAATGACTGGTACCTAGTAAGATCAGTCTTCTCTAGATGAAACAGGTGTGACGCCTGAGAGGCTAGATAATATGCCTGGAAGTCAGGGAGGGCACACCCACCCATGTTAGTGGGGTTCTTTAGCATCTGCCATGATAGTTTGTGTCTGGTTGGACCCCAGATAAAAGGGTTGAGAATGGCATCAAGGGTCCTGAAAAATTTGAGGGTATAGGTAGGGGGTGTGCCACATCATGTATAGTACCTTGGGAAGGACTATCATCTTGACCAGGTTAATGCGGCCACTAACTCCCAAGGGGAGTCTGGACCATATCTGTGTTTTTGCCTTGAGCATGGCAAAAAGGGGCTCTAGATTAGTCGAGTTGTAGTCCTGTAGGGATCTAGTGACCCTCACCCCAAGATATTTAATATTGGAAACCCGGCACAGTGGGAAATTTGCTGCTCTACATGTGGGGGGGAAGTGGTCAAGAGGTAAGATCTGGGACTTGTCCCAGTTTATCTTCAGGCCGGAGTGCCGACCCATGGTCTCAATGGTGTGCAGGGCCTCCCTCCAGGTTGAGGACCATATGGTCCGTATACAGGCCCACTTTTTCCTCATAGCCCCCTACCGACAGACCCCGTATGTTTATGTTGGTTCTCAAGGCAACCGCCAGGGGTTCCACAGCCAAAGCATACAACAGTGGGGACAAAGGGCATCCCTGGCGGGTTCCTCGTTCACGAGGAAAGCTTTCTGAGAGCCACCCATTGGCAAAAACTCTAGCCTTAGGGGATTGGTAGAGTATTTGAACCCACCTGATGAAATTGGGACCGAACCCAAAGCGCTGCAGGCAAGGCCATAGGAATTCCCACTCCACGGAGTCAAACGCCTTAGCGGTGTCCAACGCCACGACCATCCGGCTCCCTATATTGTCATGTGTGGCCTGAACATTTTGAAATAGGCGCCTGATATTCATCGCCATGTTCTTCCCTGGCATGAAGCCAGTTTGGTCATGATGAACAAGGGACAGGATCACCTGGTTCAGGTGGACCGCAAGCACCTTAGCCAGTGTCTTGATGTCCACCTGGAGCAGGGAGATCGGCCGGTAAGACTCCGGCGAGTGGGGGTCCTTCCCTGGTTTGGGGATGACAATCATCTTGGCCTCCTGCATTGAGCCTGGGAGGGTCCCTGAATCAAAGATATGATGGTATAGGGTGGTCAACCTGTCCACTAGAAACTCTGCATAATGTGCATAAAACTCAAGTGGTAGACCGTCTGTTCCTGGGGCCTTAGACCTGGCTAGTTGTGATATGGCCGTAGTGATGTCATCTGAAGTGATAGGGGCCTCCAGGAGGGCTACCTCCACTTCTGTGAGTTGTGGGAGAGGAATGTCATTCAGGTATGCCTGAGTCTGTGAGAGGGTAGCGCCGCGCCTGGAGGTATATAAATCTGCATAATAGCGCCGAAATTCGGCTGCTACTTGCCGGGGGGTGATAGCTCGCTCACCGTCGGGAGTCTTCAATGTGATCGCTACGGGGGGTGTATCTAAATGGGCAAGGTACGCTAAGATTTTTCCAGCTCATTCGCCATGTTCAAACACCCGCTGTCTAGTGAAAAATAGGTGCTGTTTCGCTTTTTCAATGTGTAGGGTGGTAACCAGTCTAGCGTGTAGTTTAAGGTTGTCACTGTTTTGAGGCGTGGGGTTATGTGTGAAGGTGGTTTCGAGATGGCTTAGGTGATCACTGGCCTGTTGCATAGCATATATAGAATTGGCTTTGTGTCGGTTGATGTGGGTGGAAAGTGTCATTCTAGTGTGTAACTTAAATGCTTCCGACTCCATTCCCCTTGAAGAGGTCCCAGTGTTAGTATTTAGGAAATATTGGAGTTCACTAACTATATCAGAGTGGTCCTCGATGGCTGAGAGCCAAAATGGGTTTAACTTCCACTGTGGCTCAGGGCGGTCTGTGGTCAGCTGTAAGATTATCCAGTAGGGGGCATGATCCGACAGGTGACGGGGGGAGAACCCCGCCGCCCATAGCCTAGGTAGTAAAGTGGTTGACAGAACAATTAGGTCTATCCTGGACATGGTTCTATGCGTCGTGGAAAAGCAGAACATCCTTGAGGTGGGATGAACATGCCTCCAGGTATCGCTAAGGCCAAATTCTGTCATCATCCGACTAAATCTAGTGGGAGTCATGGAGAGACCTTCCCCACCGCCACCCCCACCCTGTCCTGGGCCGGGATCGGAACCATGTTGAAGTCCCCCATCCATACCACCGGGAACACCGGGAAGTGGGCAATAAACTCTAAGCCTTCCTTCACAACCACTGCAGTGTACGGGGGGGGGTATAGCAGGCCAATAACAGGAGGGGGAACCCCTCTATAAGAGCATGGATAAACACATATTGTCCCTTCGGGTCCGTCCGCACCTGGAGTGGCTCGAACGACACACCCTTTCCAATGAGGATCGAGACACCCCTAGAGTACTGAGAGTATGTGGCGTGAAAGGACCATCCCACCCATGGCCTCTTGACCGCCCGCTGGAGATGACCTGTGATATGCATTTCAGTCAGAGCTATAATGGCAGAATTCTGATTTTTGAGGAATGCCAGGGCTGGCACACGTTTAACCTTGTCGCGCAGACCTCTAACATTCCAGGTCAAAAATTTAAGTGATCCCATTTTGAGGGGAAGGGGACGTGTGCGTGTCAGAGGTGATCAGGGCACGGACGGACCAATAGGACAGGGATAATTCAGTGAACACAACTATTCCATTGTTAAAAAAGGTATGTACTATAAGATTTGCATGGTAAGCACAAGAGTATGTAGGACAAACATTGCCTCATTTGCGGTTGTACACATCTGGCTGTAAATGGCTCTAATGTATGAATTCAGCCTTCAGCTCCAATAAAACCCCCCCACCCTGCTCAATGTCTCCCCAACATGACATGAGCTTTTTCCCCAAACAATTAACATCAAAAACAGTCTTCCAGCACTTCCTAGAGGCTGGAGGCGCATGACATAATCCGTGTCCCGGTACAGGACCGGACTGAAGTCTAGATTCAGGTCCGGCAGTCATTGGACTAGACAACCGGTAATGAAGCCGCCGGGCGGCTTGTGGCAGAGGAGTGAAAACCTCCTGCTGGTTCCAGACACAATAAAACTTAAACCAAAAAACTAAAAACCTCAAACATATAAGCCCCTTAACGGGGAGTGAAATTTCTCTGGGTACGGTGCTCCCGGTTTGTTTGCTCATTTCCGCTAAGTTAGTGAGAGTTCTCCGGGTATGTAGTTCTTCAAGGAAATTGTGTAGGCTCGGGGAGCAGATTCAGTAGGGTTCCGGGGGATGTTCCCAGCATGTTCTCCGGAGATCTGGGCCAAGATTGTGTTGGACATACCAGGGTCAGTGCTTCAGCAGCCCTGTTGGTGCCTACCCAGAGCGTGGGGTAGGGGATACATACCCCTCTAAGCATGTCTGTAAGCAGTATTGTGGGAGGGGAGTCGTCTGTTCAATGAGGGGCAACAAGCTTAGCCGTTGTAGTGGTGCACAAGATAAGAAGAAAAAGCAAAAAAAAAAAAAAAGGGGGGGGGGAATTTCCCTTTACTCACAGTTGGATGCATTCTTAGAAATTAAGCAGTGCCAGATAATGGTTACGCTGGACCCGGTCTGTGGTCCAGCCAGTCCATCGCTGCCTCTGGGGACTCAAAGTAATGGGCCCTGCCATCCTCCTCCACTCTCAGGCGGGCTGGGTATAACATGGCGTACTTGAGGTGCAGCCCCAGCTTCGTTTCCTGAAACTGGGCCCATTGTCTTTGTACCTCACCAGAGAAATCCGGAAATGCAGCGATGTGAACGTTGGTGTAGGGGATATTCCCCTTCTCGTGGGTCAGACGGAAAAACGGCGTCCCGGTCTCTGAAGTTCAAGAACTTAGGTGCGAGGAGGTGCACCTTGCGGTGGTGGCTTGGCCGGAATCCGGTGCGCTCATTCCACGGCGAACATGGTTGAGAAGGCCTCGCGACCATACGTTGTGATGAGGAGTTGTTCTAGGAATCCCACTGGGTCTTTACCCTCCGCGGTCTCAGGTATGCCCACAAAGCAAATATTACAACGACGCAGACGGTTCTCCATATCATCTTGCTTGGAGGAGATTTGCTGTAAGCGGCGATTCATCTCATCTGCGCCATGCCGAAGGGGGTGCAGCATGTCCTCCGCTGCGCTGATCCGAGCCTCAGCCTCTGTGACCCTGTCACGCAGCTTAGAGAAGTCTTGGCGGAGGAGGGATATGTCCGTCTTCGCCTTGTCCAGCTTCGTGGTCAGCGTGCCTTGGCATTGAGCGATGGCGTCGAGCACTCTGAGCTCCGACGCTGAGGGTGTCGAGGCGGAAATGGAGGCCTCAGCGCCATCTTCTGTCAGCGGGTCCTTATACTGAAGCTTGTATCTGGCAAGCTTAGCAGTGGCTTCTTTAGCCATTTTTGGTGGCAACATGGTCCCCTCAACACCAGGAAACCCAGGGGGAGTTGCAGGGTCAGTTACCGTCAGAGTCTAAGCAGGATTTTGAGGTAAGGATGGTGGAAACCCCGGAGCTCTCACAGCACATGTCCTTTCACATCGCTTTCCAGGCCATGCCCTAATTTCCTGTCCAACCTTTAGTGTTTTTCTCCTTAGACACCGCAGTGGTGCCTATGGCATATCTTTTTTTTTTTTTCAGGCCATTTAAAGTGAACCTAACCTGGCGAAAGTGTTTCTAAGGAAACAGCAGTATTGAATGGCAGGTAGCTGTGTGTCTTCAAATTGTTCCTTGCTTCATCCATTGGATTTTAGATGAACACTGATACCTGTACCTGAACTTCAGCCCTGCTGTAATACTTTGGAGATGTGTTAAGCCGGGTTTGGTTTACTTTTTCTGGTGCCCACATGTACCTGATGGCTAATGCAACAAAGGGGCAAAGAATGACTCTGATATTCAAGGGACAGTAATCCATAATAAACAATCAGTATACAATTCAATGAAGTAGGTTAGTAAAATGAGAATTCGGAGTGAATTCTTGTAATTTTAAATTTTTCAGACTGTGATCTAAGAGTTAGACCAACCATTCTAAACCAGGGTTTCTCCAGAGGTAGCTAGGGGTTCCTTCAGCATTAACCCACGCACCTATGGCCATTAGAGTAAAATATAACCTTTATTAGGATTTTGTTAAAATGTATATCAAGGACTATGTATGTGTTTTTACTTATATGGAGTGGCTGGAAAATTACTCCATAATTCTTGCAATTTTGGTCCTTCAGCTATGGCCGACTTACCTCTTAATGGTCCCTTCACAATTTTGGGTCCAACGCCAATTGGCAGATCTTTTTTGCTATCTGCAAGGGTGGCATTCTGACCACCTCCTTTGTTTCTTCTCTTTCTCTTATATCTAGTGGGAATGTATGTCTTAGTTTTGTTGTAAATGGTTAAAAAAAATTCAATAAAAATTATATGATTAAAAAAAATAAGGAGGTCATCCTTTCCGCTGAGCACCAATGTAAGAGACATTCTTCCCACTGACCGACGTTTAAAGCAGAACTAAACTCTTCAATTTAACTGTTTCTCAAAACAACCTCCTCCAGTTTGGCTGCTAGGTTAAAATGTTGTTTTTGACTTCACTGCAGACAGTGGAGCAGTAACCTATTGTTTTTGTCTGGTCAGGGTTTCCTAGCTGGGTGTTTGATTTTTCTCACCTGCTTCTGGGGGAAGCTTCCATAATATAGGGCAGGGAGAGTCAAATGTGCAGTATGAAAACGTATTATGACCCAGCCAATCCCTGGAAGTAGATGTCCAGAAGGTGGCTAAGGAGGTGATAAATATTTTGGAGACTTTTCCAGAGGGTTCTTCCCTCTCCAGGGAGGGTTTCAGTTTACCTGGGACTGCTGCCTCTGGGAGATAGCTAGTGAGACAAGAAATTGCAGACTGGGTCTCAGCAGGTGCTGAGCTGAGGGCCCGGAAAAGATTACTGAATTACTGATGAATTTTTTGCTGGAGGTCACTGTCCTGAAGTCCTGCTCTGGAGAAGGATCTTTTGTCTCCCAACCTGAGGATCTACCTGAGAAAGCTGGGTGGCAGACAGCTCCTAGCACCTGTGTTTGGGACTTTCATGTGTGCCTCAGCTATAAGGATTTGTGCTGGAAGTTTCTCCTCTTATTGGTTGTTTTGGAGTATCCTGAACCTCTGAAACCTTTTCCCATTTCAAGTTATTCAGCAATAAATTCTAAAAAGGTATCCCCTAGACAGAGCTTGTGTTGTCTGTGAGCATGGAACTGTGCTTGTGATAGGCAACCTTTGTACTAGAGTAAGAGAGACCTGGGCACATTCTCAGAGTGCTACAGTTATAATCAAGGCATACTTTGAGTGATATCTGTCACATCTGTTTCTGCTCTCAACTACTAAACTGTCAAGTCATAAACTAGTTGGTGTCACAACTGATCACATGGTCAGCACCATGGTAACTACAGACCAAACATAGGCTAAGATTGCAGATTTCTTTGGTGTAAAGCAATGGAGGGTTTAATTCTGCTTTAAAGCAGAACTAAACCCATCAATTTCATGGTTTCAGAAAACAGTTCAATTCCCATCATGCTGGGAATGCTGTCACATTTGCTTGTGCTCTCAACCAAACTGTCAAACCAGTGCTGTCTCCTGGAAGTGGGGCAGGGTACCTGTCAAAAACAGGTACCTGTTCCCCACTCCCCCCTGAAAGGTGCCAAATGTGGCACCGGAGGAAGGGAGGAAGCAGATCAACGGAAGTTTTGGGTGGAACTCCGCTTTAAGCTTTATCATGGGTTCCCTGAGTCCTAAAAAAAATTCAAGAGTTCCTCTGGGGTAAAAAGGTTAAGAAAGGATGGGCTAAACGAAAACTTTGTGCCAAAAGCCTAGAGTTCCCTGTGGGTAAGAGCAGTGTTCATATAAGTTACATAAATATTCAAGCTTTTTGGATATGTGCTTAATTATTTTTTTTGTTGATGTTAAGGAAGATCTTTCCATTGTTGGGTTATTTTCTAATGGCTGATCTATACAGTTACCCCTAGGAATTAATCAACCTCTTTCTTTACTCCTTCCACTAGGGCAGTGAAGATGTCCACACTATTGGAGATAAAAAGCAGCGTTCTCAGACAAGTGCAGAATCGGCAGTCTTTTCGCCGAAGAGCAGAAACAGAATCTGGCATGTCAGCACAGGAGACCAACAAGGTGACAAGCGATGTCAGGTAAACATATTGAAGATTCTTTTGAGCAGAGGCTGAGTCCGTGTGCATTTATAAGACGGCAGCTGGTGTACATATTAAGGATTTGGGGCTCTCATTGGTTTGGAAGGGGAGCCACGGGTGATGTGCACACTGTCATGTCAGAATATATATTTGTCATCTCCATGTTTTCAAGCTGTGCACTTGTGTCAAGAAGGCCGATAGCATCAAGATAACGGGGATGCTCTGGGGAATGTCCACATTAAATGGTGAATGTGAGAGATACAATGCGTTGATATCTACTATTTAATGTAATTTCTGAAAACTCACCGGTCTCACAACAGGATACCCAGAAGCCTATTATTTTATAAAAAGTTTATAAAACTGAAGTTCAGTGTATCAATGTATACTACCAGTGAAATAGTACTTTTAAATTGAAATATGTTATAAAATAATTTCAACGTTTAATTGGAAATGAAGGAAGGGCTCTGGAAATGTTTCAGCAAATACTGACTCAATCATGTGTGTTATTTAAAATAGTTTATGCTAATATCTGTCTTGTGTTTTAGGGAAATTAGAGGAAGCAGTGATTGGTAGGATGTGTTGTTAAGTGTGCCATTTAAAGTAAGGCTCCTTGGCCACTAAACTCAATGTGCAATAATGACATCAATAAATTGACTGTATTAAATAAACAATATATGGAACAACTTATTGCAACCAATCAAATTCACTTTACCCTCACCAGTTCAAATTAAATTTGCACTTAGTGCTTAGTTTGTTGAATGGTTTTATTAAAGCCTAACTACAGCCTTTATTTTATTTTGAGTAGAATATTTTAAAATGTGCTCTTTCTGATCTCTGTCCATAACCACACTGGGCAGATTTTCCCTGACTTTGTGTCTTTGTGACACCTGTACAATAAATAGGAAGGGATTTGGGGGGGGGGGGGGGGGGGCTTGCATTGTGGTGGGT
>BLSH010328665.1:516309-565872 GCA_018402905.1 Glandirana rugosa
CGCCGATCGTCAAACCGCGTTACAGGAAGGCGGTGGGTCCTAACGTCCCGTAAAGAGAAACGGAGGACAACGGAGGAGGAGGATGAGGCGAAGGAGGAGGAGATGGTGGAGGAGGAGTAGGCCAGTCGCATTGTGGAAGTGGTGTTTGAAGTCGTGTAGGTCCCCTGTCTTGCTGTCGTCCGACAAAATTTTGACTATACAAACCCCCTATTTGGGGTGTGACGCGTCCTCGACACCTGCCCGTAACTTGTTGTCTGGCTACTCACCAACAACGGTGACTCGGAGTTCGGGCCGGACCCCCACACGCTATTACCCGCTTTAGAGTATCGTCGAGACCCGGATCCAGTGGCAACAACCACTCATCGGTCTGTTGTTCAATGCCCGTCCACAGCTCCTGCGCAGTGTGGGGTTTATCCCCCAAACATATCAGTTTTAAAACAGCCTGCTGTCGTTCTGTCCCCTGGATGTGCTGAAGTTTGTGGTGAAGGTGTTACGCTGACCGGATGAGGAGGAGGTGGTAGAGGAGGAGGAAGCGGAGTAGGAGGAGGAGGCAACAGGAGGCAAAGAGAAATGCCCTGCAATCCTGGGTGGCGGAAGGACATTGCGCCAAACTGCTAGCCGCCTCAGGCCCACCCGCCACTACATTTGCCCAGTGTGCAGTTAGCGAGATATAGCGTCCCTGCCCATGCTTACTGGTCCACGTATCAGTGATTATGTGGACCTTGCCACAGATGGTGTTGCGCAGTGCACATTTGATCTTGTCCCCGACTTGTTTGTGCAGGGAAGGGATGGCTTGTCTGGAAAAGTAGTGGCGGCTGGGAACCACGTACTGTGGGACAGCTACCGCTATCAGGTTTTTAAAACTGTCCGTGTCCACCAGACAGAATGACAGCATTTCAAAGGCCAGGAATTTTGAAATGCTGGCATTCAGGGCCAGGGATCGCAGGTGGGTAGGGGGGTACTTCCTCTTTCTCTCCAGTGTTTGGGGGACCATGGTGTGGAAATGCTTGGGGACGTGGCGGACATGGTGGCGTTGCTGTCACATCGTCTGTTTGCTGGGTGGTAGGTGACACTGGCACAGTAGAGGTGGAGGAAGAGGCCGAGGCAGCAGCAGAAGAGGAAGCAGGGGGAGCCCGAGACCTTTCTTGGATTTTGAGGTACTTATTACACTGCAGCTTGTGCTTTGCATTTAGATGCCTGGTCATGCAGGTTGTGCTCAGGTTTAGAACATTTATGCCTCGCTTCAGGCTCTCATTGCACAGCGTGCAAACCACTTGTGTCTTGTCGTCAGCACATTGTCTGAAGAACTGCTACGCCAGGGAACGCCTTCAAGCTGCCTTTGGTGTGCGGTGGGTAATAGCAGGTGTACTGTCTAGGGGACGGTCGCTCCGCTTTTGCAACCTGCTTCCTCTTTTGCTGTGCTGGTGCCTCTGTGCGACCACCACCTCTTCCTCCAAATTGCACATGTTACTCGCATGACCTTCATTCCATGTGGGGTCTAGGACCTCATCATCCTCCACATCATCTTCCACCCACTCTTCACCACCTTGTCAGTCTGCACACTGTACAAAGCCGCAGCAGTTGACACCTGTGTTTCATCATCATCATCAGAGACGTGCTGCGGTGGTGTTTCCATGTCCTCATCCTGCAACAGAAGTGGTTGGGCATCGGTGCACTCAATGTCTTCCACTTTTGCGGCAGGGCTATGTGGATGGCCCCACGGAATGCACACCAGCAGAGTCATCAAAAAGCATAAGAGACTGCTGCATGACTTGGGGCTCAGACTGCTTGGCTGATTTACAAGGGGCTGAGGTGAAAGACAGATGGCCATGGGGTTCAGGTGCTAACTCTGAGCTTTCAGCAAGGGACCGGGTGGGAGACAATGTGAAGGAACTGGAGGCATTGTCAGCCACCCAATCTACTATCGCCTGTACTTGTTCTGGCCTCACCATTCGTTGAGCGGCATTCGGGCCTACCATATAATGTTGAAGGTTCTGTCGGCTACTCACACCTAAGGAAGGTGTTTCACTCGTGCGTGTAGCTGGCTCAGATTGACCACGTCCTCTCCTTGCAACAGGAGCTTCACCAACACCAGCAGCACCACGACCACGTCCCTTATTTGACGCTCTCCTCATTCTGGACGCAAATGTACTATTTAGCACAAATTTAGATTATTTTTTAAACCAGCAATGTTGATGCACTTTTTAATTATGCGCAAGAAATGCACAGCAAGGTGCAAATGTACTGTGTAGCACTATTTATTAATACTAAAAAGAAAAGAATAATAAATTATTAATCTTTTTTTTTTTTAAAACAACAATGTAGACGCACTTTTTATTTTTGTGCAAGAAATGCACAGCAAGGTGCAAATGTACTGTGTAGCACTATTTATTAATACTAAAAAAATAAAAAGAATAATTATTAATCAGGTTTTTTTTTTAAAACAACAATGTAGACGCACTTTTTATTTTTGTGCAAGAAATGCACAGCAAGGTGCAAATGTACTGTGTAGCACTATTTATTAATAATAAAAAAAAAGAATGAATAAATATTAATCAGGTTTTTTTTTAAAACAACAATGTAGACGCACTTTTTATTTTTGTGCAAGAAATGCACAGCAAGGTGCAAATGTACTGTGTAGCACTATTTATTAATAATAAAAAAAAAGAATAATAAATTATTATTCTTTTTTTTTTTAAAACAACAATGTAGACACACCTTTTTTGTGCAAGAAATGCACAGCAAGGTGCAAATGTACTATGTAGCACTATTTATTAATATAATAAAAAAAAAATATTATTCTTTTTTTTTTAAAACCAGCAATGTAGATGCAGCAGGATCCTCTCCCTATACCAGTATGAGATGATTTTAGAACACAAATCTGTCCCTCACACCAGCAGCAGGAACCTCTCCCTATAGCAGTATGAGATGATTTTAGAACACTAATCTATCCCTCATAGCAGCAGCAGGAACCTCTCCCTATAGCAGTATGAGATGATTTTAGAACGCTAATCTATCCCTCACACCAGCACCAGGAAGGAACCTCTCCCTAGAGTAGTATGAGATGATTTTAGAACACTAATCTATCCCTCACAGCAGCAGTAGGAACCTCTCCCTATAGCAGTATGAGATGATTTTAGAACACTAATCTGTCCCTCACACCACCAGCAGGAACCTCTCCCTATACCAGTATGATATGATTTTAGAACACTAATCTATCCCTCACAGCAGCAGCAGGAACCTCTCCCTATAGCAGTATGAGATGATTTTAGAATGATAATCTATCCCTCACACCAGCACCAGGAAGGAACCTCTCCCTATAGCAGTATGAGATTATTTTAGAACACTAATCTATCCCTCACAGCAGCAGCAGGAACCTCTCCCTATAGCAGTATAAGATTATTTTAGAACACTAATTTGTCCCTCACACCAGCAGCAGGAACCTCTCCCTATAACAGTATGATATGATTTTAGAACACTAATCTGTCCCTCACACCAGCAGCAGAAACCTCTCCCTATACCAGTATGATATGATTTTAGAACACTAATCTGTCCCTCACAGCAACAGCAGGAACCTCTCCCTATAGCAGTATGAGATGATTTTGGAACACTAATCTTTCCCTCACACCAGCAGCAGGAACCTCTCCCTATAGCAGTAGGAGATGATTTTAGAACGCTAATCTATCCCTCACAGCAGCAGCAGGAACCTCTCCCTACAGCAGTATGAGATGATTTTAGAACGTTAATCTATCCCTCACACCAGCACCAGGAACCTCTCCCTATAGCAGTATGAGATGATTTTAGAATGCTAATCTTTCCCTCACAGCGGCGGCAGCATCCTCTCCCTACACTAGCCTGAGAGCATGTGACATGCAGCGCTACGTGACTGCAGCTCATATCGAGGTTGGATCACATGATGCACTGGCCAATCACAGCCATGCCATTAGTAGGCATGGCTGTGATGGCTTCTAAGGGCAAACGAGTGAAACGCTTGTTGATTGGCTGCCCTGCAGCTTCTCAACACGTGGAATAAAATAGCAGAACCCCGGACCGAACCCGAACGATTTTTGAAATGTCCGGGTCCGGGTCCGTGCCACGGACACCCGAAAGTTCGGTACGGACCCGAACGTTACAGTCCGGGTTCGCTCAACACTATTAGGGAGGGCTGCTGCATACAGAAGGTAAAAACCTTGTGCATTTACAACCACTTTAAGGAAGAGCTAAAGGGCGGACCAAAAGGTCTGTATCTGAGGACATGCCCAAACCGTGGATGTAGTCTGCCAAGGCTGCTGTACACCTCCAGCAAGTGGAAGACACAGAAGGGTATATTTAATGCAGTTTCGCTGGAGTAAGATAAACCCAATGTAGAATCTTAAATTGTATTAATCTGTCCTTAGCAGAGACCAGTCAAAGAAAGGTGTATTCCCACATATCCTCCCAATCCTCTCCATCCAGCTCTGGAACATTCATCTGCCATTTATAATGCAGGCCATCAAGCCTATCCTGAACATAAGGTAGTAGAGCCTTGCAGATATTAGATAAAGGTTTACCTAAATTTTCATCTCTTAGGAGAGATATCATCGCTGTAGGAGTAAGAACAATAGGCAACACTTTAAACTGAGTATGGAAGGCACAACACAGTTAGGCATTGGGAAGATTGAATGCCTGTTTTAATCTGTAAAATTACTTTTAAAATGCCTGTTTGATCAATATCAATTAGGGAGGTAAGGACCCACATCAACTTAGTAGCTAGAATCTTTGTATCATAGTTCTGATAGATAGCTAGGTCTGTACAATTTAACAAGTCTTGCCCCATTTTGGGAATCAAGACAATGTGCTCATAATACATAGTTGGTGGTAAATTCAAGCAGTTTGTGCAATCAGTATACAGTCTCTGAAGCTTTGGGGCCAAGTCTGGAACATACAGCTTGTACCACTCCCAAGGGAGACCATCAGGGCCAAGAGTTTTCTGAGTAGGGAGCAAATGGATGGCTGCCTCAATTTCAGTGACTGTGTCTGGACCAGGATATGAACCATCAGTCTCTGCTGCGTGTAGCAGTGGCTCTTCTTGCTGAGCCACGTGAGATGCTGAGATGAACTTCCTATTATGCCATGCCTTTGCAGTTCTTGTTTGCCAAGGTTATTGTGCTCTCTCCAGCCAATATCTTGCCCCTTTGCGTACCTGCAGCTGCCCTTACCTTCACTACCACTTATTGCTAACCTTTGGCTTGTTCCTTTTACACTTCCGCTTGATTTCAACTTGCAACCATTCGTTATTGACCTTTGGCTTGTTCCTTGACTATGCTTCTGCTTGATCCCAACCTACAATCACTTGTTACCAACCTTTGGCTTGTTTACTGACCATGTTTCTGTTTGATCCCTACCTGCTATATCTGCTACTGGACCCAGACTTGCTCACATCCTGGTGGGGCGATCCTGAGGACCTGTTAGGATCTGTTACTTACCCACTGCACAACCCATCATCACCTAGGAGCTCTAGTAAATACTGGTTAATGTTTATATCCTGTACCTCAGATGAGCCTGCTTGTGTACTTACCCAGCTGGTCGGTGGGAGCCTCTTCATTGCTACAAACTACTGGTCTCCGAGCCTGATCCCTGACTGGGACAGACTGTGAGCTCCTTGTTCAATTTCTCCATCGCAGCAGCCGAAAGGGAGGGTGCCAACAGGCCCCTCCAGCTTTCCCAGAGAGTGGTATGTGGTGAGGTAGAGACCCAGGAATAAAGAGAGCTATAATACTGTTGAACAAAAAAGGAAAAAAGTGACCTGACACAACCGCAGTGACAGGCCTCCATCCCTAATGTATTTGTACATAAAAGAGAAAAAAGAATGGGACTTTAAATGAGGCGTGTCATTGCAAATAATAGTACATATATATATATAAAATTTGAAATATATTTTTGCAATCACCTTAAAACATTCCATAATCTTAAAAAAGCACGGTATCTTATTGAATACTGGTATAATCATATAAAAAAAAAACAACTAACATATAGAATATATGTATAAAAGTATGTAATACAAATATTCAAATGAACATGATTGACAAAATAAATGAATAAATAACTCATACATCAGCTATACAGACAAATACATAATAAAAAATGCATAGTATGAGCCAGATTTGTCTTGGCACCCTTTATTGGAAACTCTACACGTTTCATGGCTCTCGTCCACTCATCAGGAGTATGATGCAAAAATAAACTGCAGAGATAAGTAGACAAAATATCTATTAATATATAATGCCATTTATAGGGAAGGAAAAAAAAGTCTGTCAAAGAGCAGCAAAGAATCTATTACGTACAGATCAGCTCAAAGGCTGTGTCCAGCTTCTGTACGAGAGAAAACAGGGCCTCAGATAAAATGTCTGACCCGGGGCTGAGGCAGGGAACCCCATCCAGACCAAAGAGAACAGCCAAAGGGCAGGCCAGGTCACCATGATACAGTCCCTGTGTATGATGTGTATAAGCTTTTTAAATACACTTTAGGGATACTTGATGTGTCAGAATCCAAAGTACCATTTGCAGATAGGATTTCAGGATCTACTGTTTGATACCTAGGGTCAGCAACCAGGTTTGCTAGGAGCTTACCATTCTTGTCTCCTGACTCAAATACCCTGCCAGCCAAAGATTTAATATCTAAATGTGTGAGAGAGCTAAGGTGGAGAGATAGGTCTGGAGTTGGAAAGGCAGTGAAGGCAGCCGCTGCAGCCATTCATCGTCTTCCAAATTTTTAGTTTGAGAGGAAAGGTCAGTTCTAACTCATACATACTCTATTTCAGACATATATTCCGCTCTCATGGAGGCCTCAAAGTGGAATTCCAGTCAAAAATGAAATTTTAGCCATGATTAGTATGTTAAGTATGTAAAACTTTGATATTGTGATTTTTTGTGCTAGCTGATCATCTAGCTTAGAAAGTCTTATCTAAGCTAGACAATCAACTGCTTCCTGTTCTTTACCGAAAACATTTTTTCTCAACGGAATTTTCCAGCTGTCATGCACTTTCTGAAACCATTGTCAGTATTTTTGTGATAGAGCCAACCTAGCTTTCATTAAGCCCGCCCCTTTCCTGCCCAGCATCGCCCCATCCATCCCAGCCTTCTGCAGAGTGTGCAAAAGCTCCTCTTCTCATCAGCGGGCTCCCTCTGTTACCATGGAAATTACGCCATTGGTCGGTTTACAAGCGTCGCTTCCTGTCATATGTGTTCCCTTGGCACCGTCAATTCAGGAAGTGATGGCCCTAACTTTCTTTGCAAAAGCACACTGGGTAGCTATGTCATTTCTGGAAACAATGCAGCTGCCTGAGAAGAGACACAACCAGGGACCCGCACGGACTGCAGTTGCCGGCCAGATAAAGATCATGTAAGCAGTGGGATTTTTAAAAAATAAAAGGTAAAAGGATACAAATTTTGGTATTTTATATAATGCAGTTCATATTAAATGATTGCAATTGATTACTGCTTTTGGAGGTATATGCCTTTTCTTGCACTTTAAAGTCATCCCATACCACTAGTAGGGAGGTAGAACCCTCAGTTCCCAATACTGTACTAGTTTAGCAGAGACTAACTCCCCAACTGTATGGTCATGTATCCATTTCAAAGCCAATAACCCAGATGTCTACTACCCCCAGCTTCAATGATGACTTCAAGGGGAGAATGATCTGATAACAAAGCTGTTAAAATTAAGGCAGCTTGTACAGTGCACAGGGTATGGGTACTGCTAAGGAATTTCTATTTGAAATTGAAGGTAAACATATATTTGTTGAGAGTTCATAAAATCCTTTAGATGCTCAAAAACCAGAGGGAGGGGAGAAAACCATAATGGACGAACACTTTACTTAAAGCTGAATTCTAACTTCTTTTCACTAGAACTGAATGGAATAATCAATCCTAGCTTAGGTCATACCTTTGAACCATGTTGCTCTGTTGACTGCAGATCCCTTGATATTCTGGATTTAGTTGTGGCCTTGTCATATGACATCTTATCCTACTGATAGACTCTGTCCCTTCCACAGCCCCTTCCCGCAGCAGCTAGAGTCTATAACAGTCCCCACTGTAGTCCTTCAGACTCTGCAAATTATGTAACTTCCTTCACAGCTCTGATGGTGGGTGGGATTGAATACATCCTAATTAGCATTCCATCCCATGTGCTACAGGAAGCCTCCAAACCTCCCAAGCCCTGCCTCACCGATCACAGCATTATTAGAAAACACCTTCATACACAGCCTGTTGTGAAAGCTAGCTGTGCTGCTGCTGGGCAGGATAGAATGGATCACATTTAGAATTCAGTCCTGCTCAGTTAAATATGCTGACCAGTGTGAACAGGGAGAGTCCAACCCCTCAGATCCTGCCCTCCGAGAGCCCTGCTCTCTGTCAACTGATTCCAGGGCCGGTGCAAGGATTTTTGTCTACTTAGGCGAAGGTGCATTTTAGCACCCCCTCCGGCGCCCTAGGGTGGCTGCCTAAACAGCCTTAGACCTAGAAATAGAAATTTTAGGGCCTCTAAAGCTCCTGAAAACGGACTCCCATTCAGTACAATGGGTGCTTTCACATCCGGGTGGTGCACTTGCGTGATGTTTGTAAAAGTATGCACCTTTTAGGAGATATTCACTCTTTTGGCAGCCTGTGACGTCATAGGCGCATGCGCTCTGAAGGAACGGCATACCCATGCCGTTCCTTCAGAGTGCTGTGCCGTTGCCGGGACTCCCGTGCACATGCACAGGAGTGTCGTCATCGCAGCTTGGCCAATCAAGGTGCTGGAGCCTGCAAACCCAGAAGGGAGACTGGGTGAAGATGGAAGCCCTGTCAGCGGTGACAGCATGCCACTGGAGGGTGTCGTTCTAAGGTAGGTCTTTCATAATGTGCTAGTATGCAATGCATATTAGCACATTATGCAATTGCCTTGCAGGGGATTTTTTTTTGTTGTTATGGCCGTGGTTTACTACAGCTTTAAGCCTCCTTGATATGTACCTGACTGTTGCATTGCAAACTGTCCGCACTTGTCAATAAAGCCTGTGGTCAGGCGTCAGTGCAAGGTCCCTCCGCTGATCCCTCATGCAAAAAAAAAAAAAAAAACCTCTTGCACCTTCCTTGTACTTTGTTATGAGTTACTCCACTTTCACTTTGTTAATACTGATCAAGTCTCAAGTCTGATGATGTCTTACGCTGGCCCATGAGAGATGTGGCTGAGCTATAGCATCTTGACATGAAAATAATCTTGCATATAATGTAAATTGTTTGGTCAGTATGTTGTAAATAATTGCATGTGTCCCACTACCTCCATCAGTGCCAAGTGTGAGCTGTGCTAACTGTGAACCTGCCATATCCCCTGTACACTCCCTGGGCTATGGAGCACACAAACATACATGTCCCCAGGCTTGATAAGACTCACCTACAGTGTGTAGCAGCCATTCACAATGAATGTCACACACCCTCCTCCTCCTCGGGAAGGGGGGGGGGGCTGTCCGGTCCTGGGCTTGGGACTATGGAGGAGGAAGAAAAGCTCACTCCCTGCTAGCAGCAGCTTCTGAGGTGACAGGAGAAGAGCCGTCAGCCCTCCGCACCATTATCTGCACAAAGAACCTACCAGCCTTCGCCACCGCATTGACCTGGCTAAAGCTCTTGGAGCAAGTAGCAGGTGTTTGCAGTTGCCTGCCACGGCGGCTGCATGGGCCCCCTGTAGCAATTTCAACCCCTGAAGTTCACGCCACTGCAGGCTGAGCGGAGGCAAGGCAGAGTTGTGGGGGCGGAGAGTGGGCTAAATACTGTGGGTAAGCAGAAGAGGAAGAAGCACCAGAGAAATGCGAGGGGATCAGGAATGAGTGCATGGAGGGTGCAGATGGTGTTCAGAGTCTGGGACATGGAGCACAGGGGTCTGTCTACAGAGGCGAAGGGCATTTTTCTGCCTCCCCCCTTAGCCTGACACCCTAACGTGGCTGCCTGTGCTGCCTTTATGGTGTCGTCGGCCCTGAGTGATTCATAAACATATGAAGGAAACACCTTCATAATAACCTGCCATAGTCCTTCTTCTGTAGTCTTGCAGTAAGCCATTATTCTTTGGCATGCTGCAGAACAGGAATGACACAGGAGGAGGTATGACACATTTACACCTTTCACCACCCATATGAAGGCCCAGAAACTCCCACAGTAACCCTAGGGCCCACCCACATCAACTCCCAGAACTGGCACAAGTTTCTCCCATAGGCCCCCTGAAAAGCTACAGAGGCTCAAACGATCATGGGACATGTAGTATCAGCAATGGAAAAGGAAGGAAACAGGAAATCAGAGAACTTTAAACATTCAGCCAGGAGGAGTGACATCACAGACACAGAAACCTGCTGTATACAGCTAAAGGAGGTAAGTTACATACAAACTGACATTGGGGTTGTGACTCATTTGCACGCACAACGCATTTGTTGTTCTAGGGAGGAAAAGCCAGAATTCTTAAATGTTAAATCATAGCTTGAAAATACCCATGCCAGTATTTGCAAAGGACTTACAAAGCTTGGAGCAACTTTCTAACTCCAGTCTGGAATTTTTGAGCGCTGATCTTCATTGGAATGCTGGCTGTAGCATGCCTTTAACAAGCTTTAACGAGGGTCTACAAATGCCATGCCGTCCATTAGGGGCCCCAGGGCGCCACCCCCTATATGCATAATGGATAGATTCATGCATGGCAATCTATCCATGGCAACCGCCCCCACCTCCTATTCAGGCACCAGGTGCCTGAATTACAGCAGCAGGAGGGTTTTTTTGAAGCGCCTGATTAGAGCCATAGGCTCTAATAGGCTTCAAACTTGTGCGGGTCGTGGCACAGACCATTGCGCCGTGAGCCCACATAGGTGTTATAACAGTGAATGAAAATTTGCTGTTGTAACACTGATCCTCAATCCTGCCAAGCATAAGTGGGTGTGAGACCTGTTTTCTGATTGGCCAAAAAGAGAAGACTCCCGATTGGTCCCCGAGAAGAAGAGAGGAAAAGGAAGCCGCCCCCACTGTGGAGACCTGTGAGAGCAGGGGAACGGGAGGCCGCCGCCGAGCATGAGAAGCCATGATAGGGTAAGTGCGACCGACCGGGGGGGTTAGGAGTGTTGGTGGCATAATGTTCGCTGCCCCCTAAAAAAAAATTCCACCGACCGCCACTGGACTTGTTGCTAGCAATCTATTGTTGTCAAAATAGAGCAGGTGAACGCGCAGGCCACACATTCTCAGTTATACTGTAGGCTTCTTGCTGTTTTTCACACAATGTGCCTTTTATCAGTAATGTTGGGCATTGTTCACATTCCCTCTGTGAAAGATTATGTACAGTATAAAAAAAAAATGCAAAAATTATTTTATATAGGAAAATCTAAAATAAATCAATGCATTTACCATATTTTACTTTCTGCTACCTGCTCTATTGATTTTAGTCAAACTGAGTATGCTTATTTTACATCATTAAAATACTCCTATCTAAGCTGGACCTTTCTTCCAGGGAATGGCATAAAAATCAAGCATAAAAAAAATATTGTTTTGGTGCATAAGTGCACACGTTTATAGACGTAAGGCATTCAGCATACATTCATTCTGCTTGCCAGAATATGAAGTTAATCTGGTTACTAAAATAAATTTACGTGCATATGCACATTTGTTCATTTATGCATGTACTACTAAGCGCTTCTCTGAACGCTGCTGTGGTGCTTTTTCATTATGCCTCTAAATGCTGCTTCTAGAAAATACTAATCTAAATGCCTGATGTTCATGGCCACATAGGCTAACACAGGACTGTGTTTAAAGACATTAAAAAGATATGCTGTAAGCCTGTAAAATCAGTGTTTTTAATGCCCATTTGCATGAGGCCTAAAATATCAGTTTTTCCTTAAAGCCCACCCTTGACCCACTTATACTCACTGTCCCATGTTGCACTGACCTTTTGTTGCTCCGCAGTTCTAACCCTGTGTCATGTAAATGGAAGTCACCCCCTCCCTCTTATGACAATTTTGGGCCTGGCAATTGGCTATTTAGGTCCAATTACTGCATTAGTGATGGAGGTAATATGCTACCCATACCGATAACCACTGGGTATTTTGTGGCAGCTTCAGCAGAGCAACAAGAGAACACAACAAATGTGGTATAAGTGGGTTGGGGTTGGGCTTTAACCACTTGCCTACTGGACACTTTTACCCCCTTCCTGTCCAGGCCATTTTTCAGCTTTCAGCACTGTCACACTTTGAATGACAATTGCACGGTCATGCTACACTGTACCCTGATGGGCACTGATAGGCATCACTGACGGTTACCGATAGGTGGCACTGATGGGCACAGATAGGTGGCACTGTTGGGCACTGATAGGCGCCACTGATGGGCACTGATAGGCAGGACTGATAGGTGACACTGATAAGGAGGCACTGATGGGCACTGATTGGCAACACTGGTGGGCACTGATAGGCAGCACTGTTGGGACTGCACTGATAATCAGTGCCCTGATTATCAGTGTGGATGTCCCTTTCACACAAGTCAGTTATCGGCTCTCCTCTCCTTACGCTGTCAGCATGAGGAAAGGAATGATGACAACTGGCTTGTGTTTACATCGTGATCAGTTGTGATTGGACACAGCTGATCCCATAGTAAAGAGCCACTGATTGGAGGAGTCAGTGATCACAGAGCGCACCACCTGCTTCACAGCAGGTGCGGCAGGTGTAATCCTGGGAGGATGTCACATGACGCCTCCTAGAACTGGCTGGCCACGCTGTAGCCATCATTCGGCTACTGCACAGTTGGCAGGTGGTTAAAAAGGCCTTTTGAGAGTGGCATAGTCTCTTTCATCAAAAAGAATTAGGATGGTGGAGGTGAGCAGTAATAGCTAGGCCTCACTTTGCAACATCATGTCAATGTCCTGGGAGTATTCCTGTCAGACAGGAGGTATGTAAATGCCCATTATTCAACTTTAGTTAGAGCTGCATGGTTTGCTTTTATCTACAGACCCCCATTACCTGCATAGGCAGTTTTTTTTGTAACAGTGAACTAACCCTTTAAGAAAAAAGAAAAAATACAGTAAAAATAAAGTATACAACCTGAAAGGATTTCAACCCATGTAAGCTTTTTTTAATGTTGCTATTTGTGACACCTAGGCCTTTTTTCCTTCCAACCATAATATATTGTGTCTTCTGGGGTGACCTTCATTTAAAAAACTTGTCTTTGAATTTACTGAATGAGTCTTTTATACTTTTTTTTATATAGTATACATATTATAGTTTTTCTGTAGACACTAGTCCTTAGACTGTCTATGATCTTCTGGATACTAGAAGTATGGAGGATACTAGAAGTATGCAAGTTGGGAGTATCAACAACAGTGGCTGCATGCATGTAAACTTTTTGGTGTCCCGCTAAAAAGGTAATCCAGGGGACGATCAGGAACAACAAGAAGCTAGCAACTTCTAAAGAAATTCAGATTCTCTAGAATGTCAGTTGGCGATGCTCTCGTGACAATTTAATTTCTGTTCTCAAATGGGAACATATTGAAGTCGGGATTTCTTCAGAACTGAGGTCCCCCCTCCTTCAACCTAACTTAGATGTTTTTTTCTTCTGTCAGATGGAAATGCTGAGACTGTTTGTGGATTTATTTCAAAAGAAAGGGTCACATTTTATATTGAACAAGCTATAGAAAGCCTTTCTTGGGGTTATCATTATTCAGAACCATTATGTATAGTAAACAGCAAAGAGATTAATTCTTTTATCGCTGTTCTGCAACTTGGCTTGTTATTTCAGATCTCCCTCAGGCATTCTTGGAAATATTTTCAGATTGTTGGACACAGTACGTTAATTGTGGAATTAGCAATATCTCTTACACTCAAAAAACACTAAGGGGTAATGGAATTGCCCTGTTACAGTTTGTGAACCAAATCTACAGCCCAAGGTTGCTTTATTTTTAATTAAAATTTCACTCAGAAAAGTATACTTGTTAAAAATAAGTCGAAAGCAAACAAACAATGATAGATACATGGCAGATCCATTTCAAGTGTGCAATCTCATGATAAAGAGCGTGTATGTATGTATTTATTTCCAGTTGTGCTGTTCTAGAAACAGCAAAATTAATATACCTTCCTCTGGTCAACTCATTCCAGTTTGCCACACTGATTAAAATATAATCCTTTGTGACTGCATTAATAGCAGTTTGATTCATTTCAGGGATACAGACATATTAACCCCTTCACGCCTAAGGGTAAAACAAATCTTAATGCCTAAGCATAATTTTGCAACTTTGACATGTGTTGGTAAAACGTCACATATCATCACAACTACTTTGTGCATCAAGGTGGATTATACCTTGTTTTTTTCTTCAGGACAAATTGGGCTTTTATTTGGTAGTAAGTGGTTATGGATATCTCCTAATTTTTTTTATTATCAATATAAAACTGGCCCAAAATAGTAAAACATATATATATATATATATATATTTTTTTTTTTTTTTAAATCTAGCTGTATATTTCTTGTTACTACCATAACCTATCACCAAAGAACAACCCAAAATAAATTATCCTGGGGGGCATGGCCTAGACCGGCATGTGAGAGGACGTGTCTCACACAGCTTCGTTGTTGATCTGGGTATACTTCCTCCCCCAGCACTCACATCACGATTGTTCCGGGGCATCCAGCTGGCTACCACTCCAGAGCATCCCTCCATTGATCCCTCTGCACAAGGGGAATGACCACAATGAGAAGGACGAGGCAGTGGGTCTGGACATCCAAGATGGCCATGCCACGTCCCTTACACATCGCACACCACGTACCCAGGAGAAGAGTAACAATGGAGGAAGCAAAAAAAGCTTTAAACATTAGGGTAAGGAACAGCCCAGAGATATACTCTATTATGCGCAAAAACTGTCAGGGACGTGGACACAGAGGGGGAGGAGGCTATGATATGCAGTGCTGATCATGAGAGTGTCACAGACCAATTGATCCTGCTGCCCTCAGACCCTGTGCTGGATGAGCCTGAACAACCCTCTCTGGCTGACATACTACGGGCAGTACATATGCGCACAGCCTCGGTTAACACTTTAAAAGATCAGTTCGGGGGCTTGTGGGAAGAGGCGGCGCTGCTGAGACAAGACCCCCAAAAGATCTGGGAGCGGACAACTGCAGTGGAAAGCAGAGTCAGTGATATTGGAGATAAACAACCTCCGCTGGTATGGGAAGCCCACACAGCCCTTCAACTGGCAAAGGAAACTAACAACTGGGCAGATGATATGGAGAATTGTCAACGCTGCAATAATGTCTGCATCGTGGGCCTGCCCGAAAAGACGGAAGGGAGGGATTCTTTATGGAAAGCTGGCTGATAGAACTTTTTGGTAAAGATGCCTTCTCCCCTTTCTTCACAGTGGAGCGAGCCCATTATACTCTGGGCCAGCCCCTCCCAGCTGGTGCCCCTCCTTGACTGATGCTGACCCGTCTCTTGCACTACAGAGAGCGGGAGGCGGTACTTCACTGTGCGCGGGAGTGCGCCAATATTCAATACAATGGGGCCCTTGTATCCTTACTACCCTGAAGGTGCAGAGACGCCAGGCGAAGTTTACGGATGTGAAGAGGCAACTGAGGAACCTGCAATTATCCTATGCAACGTTCTATCCTGCAAAGCTGCGTGTCATGGCCGGCGGGCAAGCACATTTCTTTGAATCCACAAAATAGGCCTCAGCGCGGCTGGATCGTAATGAGCAAGCTTTACGACACCGTTGAGATTCTGAAGATGGAGATTGATGCTTATTCTTCCACTCCTGTACTAGATAATAAAGCCTGGGTCACCTGTTGCTTTCTTAGGCTCACTTTGCTGGCTGTTTGACCAAGATAAAATATTGCTGGGGGACATGATGTTGTGTATTGAGCTACCAGCTACACTGAGCTTTAACTGACAGTTCTGCTGTTTCAAACTGTGCATGGACTATTGACACATTTCTGCTAAAAAGTTGTTGTTTTTTTGACTGGTAAGGTCTGTCATGTTGATAGGCCTACTTTTTATTTTTATTTTTCTACTTTTATGTGTTTCTTCTGCATACAATTTGGAACAAATGCAACTGCTACCTATGAGTTCTATAGAGTTGGCACTGTGATTTTCTGGAACATTCGTGGACTAAGCACCCCTCTTAAACGCATGATGCTTTTTTCCTGCCTTAAAAATTTCACCGGGCCATTTTCTGTTTTCAGGAAACTCACCTGACTGTGGACTCCCGGGGTTGCCTGAAATACCCTTGGGTTGGATGGGCATACAATTCCACTGACATCTTGTTCTCCTGGGGTGTGAGTGTTCTGGTACATGGCTCCCTGGATTACCAGGAATATGATGCTAGTATTGATCCTGAAAGACGCTTTGTTTTTTTGCATTGTCGCATTGGGGTTTTGCAGTGTATCTTAGCTTGTATATACATTCCTCCACCCTTCACTGTGGCCATGCTCCGACTTCTGATGTCCTATTTGAAGGGGAGGCTGGACCTTCTGTTACTGATTGTTGGGGATTTTAATTGTGGGCTGAACCCATCTATTGATAAATATCCAGTTCCTCTGGATCCTATTTTGGTGAGGGGAACCCCTCTGCTGAGGCTGCTGAATGAGATGGGCTGGGTTGATATCCGGAAGCATAGAAACCCTCTTGATAAACAATTCTCATGTTTTTCAAAAACTCACAGTACCCTATCCAGGATTGACCTAGTGGTCAGTAACTTGGCCATGCTCCCATCCATCTCAGAAGTTCTGTATAAGCCCCGCAGTGTGTCGGATCATTCACACTTGGTGATACGGCTTATAGTTTCTCTACCCTCTCAATTGTCCAGGGCGCCCTGGAAATTCAATTCCTTTTGACTGAAATGATTCTCTTCTCATGGGGAGATGGAGTGGAGCATTTGCCAGTTCTTTGCTGCTGAGATTCCTGCTGATTCCACTCTCCTTCAGTGGGAGACATTTAAAGCTTATTTGAGGGGACTCCTTATTAAGGAAATAACCAAGGTGAAGAGGACCTCCTCTGGGTTGCGAAAGGAACTTGAGTCTCTAGTTCATGAGCTGGAGATGCGGTATGTACATACATAATCAAAAGAAGGCTGTGCTATTAAACTAAAAACTAAACAACTAAATTATGAATTCTGAACCAAGACTGTCAAAAGTTCATGGCAAAAAAGTTCATAGGTGTTCCTGTTGTGGATAGACACAATGATGTAGCTCTAAACCCCCAGTGCTCCACTCCAAATGGTGTACACTAATCCACCACCACACAGACAGCCTGCTTACCAGAAGTAAGCGTATATGGTTCAATTCCCAGCCAGGGTCCCTTTTGGGGGCAGATGGATCACTCCACACAATCGATCACTCCTAAGGGGACGAGTCCCTTGCAGCCTGGATAATCACCGATTTGAGCTCCAGCATAGATCACATATGTAGAAAACAAGCCTCACATAGTGTGATACTATCTTGACATTTGTTAATAAAAAAAGGAAGTATTGCACTTACAAACAGACGTTCATCAAAGGCATCAAGAACAGTAGCCGGCCGGCTATGACAAACTCCCCTCTTCCGAGTTACAGATGGATGCGGTGACATCAGCACACCCTTCCCGTTGCATGTTTAGTCTTCAACAGACTTCATCTTGGGGATTGGGTATGTAAATGACCCCGCTGATTCCTCCTGGAAGGCTTGTCAGTCAGCTCAGTCTGTGTATGGGCGCCTGCTATCCTCAACGGAGAAGTGTTTTTTCTCCAAATTGGCGTTCTTTGAGGAAGGGGCGTGCACTGGTCGCCTTTTGGCTAGGATTTCTAATTCTCAGCAGCGCTCCCCTGCTATTGGAGCAATTAAAGAACGGACAGACCGCCTAGTGCATTCCGCGGATCAAGTTCTGCAAGAGCTGGCGGTATTCTATGAGACACTGTATTTAAATGGAATTACATTACCACAACTTAGTTATGCTCAAAAGAGGGAATTAGACTCTCCGTTTACACTTGAGGAGTTGCAGGTGGCACTTGCTGCGTTTCCTAACTGTAAGGCACCCGGGGCGGACGGTCTTCCCATGGAGATATTTAAACAGTACGCTGAGGTCATATTGCCACACTTACTAAAGGTCTTTAATGCAGCCCGGGAGCAGCAAACTTTGCCTCCCTCTATGTCCAAGGCCAATATTTTCTTAATTTTAAAACCTGGAAAAGACCCGGTTGACCCGGGTTCATATAGACCTATCTCACTCCTACAGAGTGATATTAAAATCTTGGCGAAGGTGTTGGCAATCAGATTGAATGGGGTTATTACATCTATTGTACACTCGGATCAAGCCGTATTTATGCCCAATAAATACACTGCAGTGAATTTGAGACGGCTGTTCCTTAATATGCAATCCCTGGCTGATAATGTGGGACATAGGGCCTTGCTCTCACTGGATGCTATGAAGGCCTTTGATAGCATTGAGTGGCCATATCTTTTTGTGGTTCTTAGGCAGTTTGGCTTTGGAGAGACTTATATCTCCTGGGTTAAATTGTTTTATTGTCAACCACAGGCGGCTATTAGGGCTTTGGGTAAAATTATTCAATCCAAAGAGTTGTGACTGCACATAATAGGGGTGAAGCTTAAGTAGTAATTTTATTGAAAAATCCAAAGTTTCAAGATAACATCCATAAAATGTACAGGCAGGAACATACAAGGCATGGCAGAAATGTGCAGATGGATCAACGCGTTTCACGAACCTTCATTCGCTTAATTATAATCTTAATCAGATTATGATTAAGCGAACGAAAGTTTGTGAAACGCGTTAATCCATCTGCACATTTCGGCCATGCTTTGTATGTTCCTGCCTGTACATTTATCTTGAAACTTTGGATTTTTCAATAAAATTACTACTTAAGCTTCACCTCTATTGAGTGCCGTCACAACTCTTTGGATTGAATCGTTGCACAGCTTGCGGATTGGATGAGCACCTGGAGGTAAGGTGATTATTATTCACCTGAGCGGCTTCCTCTCCTCCATGCTTGTTGATTTCTTTGGGTAAAATGTCTCAAGCCTTCACCTTGGGGAGGGACACAAGGCAGGGGTGTCCATTGTCACCCTTGTTGTTTTCCCTAGCCATAGATCCACTGGCAATTGAAATTAGGAATAATATGAACATCACTGGTTTCTGCTATGGTACTAGACAGGAAAAAGTGATGCTATACGCAGATGACACCATCATTTATTAGTCCAGTATTTAGGAGTCCTGGTGACACCTTATCACCTTATCTCCGGGACTCCTGCACAATGTTACAGCAACCATCCCAAAAATCCTGCCTGGTACATAGTAAATGGGGGAGTGAAAACATCATGGGCCTGAGAGGTGCACTGCAATAGTAACTCAGAACAGACCTGGATCAGGGGTTGTACGTTACTAAGGGAGAATGTGCCCTCAACAGCTAAAGCATATGCTGTCAAAATGCTTCCCAACAGCTCCTCCTCAGTGAGATCCTGCCAATGTGAATGACACAAATGTTTATCCCCTACTGCAAGCTCCACATGACAAATAACCTTCACTCTTAGCATCTTGACAGAGGTAGGCGAAAATTTCAAGCAACTTACTCCGAGTTCCCAAGTGTAACAGATCTAGTCATTGGTGGGCGTCACGATTATGTCAGGGTTCTGCAGCTAGGCAGACCAGACACGTAGCTACACAAGGAAACTGAGACAAAACAAAGTATATAACTTAAAAAGGTGAGATTTATTAACAGTGCACAGCAATAAACAAACACAGCAAACAGTGAACATTAACAAACCCCAACAAACAAAAACACTAACACCTACACTGCAGACTAATGCTAACTCTGGACAAGGGTACAGGGTATACAGGGAATCAAACTGGATACAAGGCAGGGAGCCAGCACAAGGCATAGGACAAGAGCAAGGCAGGGAGGTACAGGCTGAAGCAGGATCTCTGGCAGCAGTAAGGCGAACTGAATCGTGACGCGCCGAGGTAAAAGGGAAGTGGCCTTAAATAGCCACTTCCCAGTTGAACCCGGGCATGGCTGACTCCCACAGCCTGCTGGATCTTGGGAGACCCCTGCTGGTGGACACTGGAGCTGCAGCAAACAGCCCAGAGCATCACAGTGCCCCCAGTACATAAACTCAATCCTGACACTCTTTCTGTCAGTGGCTGGCAAAGTTCATCTAATCAAGATGATTCTTATGCCCCAACTGCCTTATTTTCTTCATAATTCCCCAATGATGATTCCTCTGAAGACTTTTAGGATAGTTAACTCCTTATTCCATACTTTGATATGGAAAAAACATCCTCCTAGAATAAAATTAG
This sequence comes from Glandirana rugosa, assembly GCA_018402905.1. Classification (NCBI taxonomy): domain Eukaryota; kingdom Metazoa; phylum Chordata; class Amphibia; order Anura; family Ranidae; genus Glandirana; species Glandirana rugosa. Next base: position 536,606 of record BLSH010328665.1, read on the forward strand.
AGCATCTGCAATGCCCTAAGGATGATGGTGGCCTGGCTCTACTAAACCCCTGGCTATATTATTTAGCCGCACAACTACAGCACTTGATAGGTACATTACATGTGGGAGTGGAGCGGGAGGCTGCTGGTGGTAGCCCAGCCAAAGCCGTGATGCTCTACGTGGTCAGGGGGGGGGGTCAGTCCCAGTGGCTCTCGAAGCTCAGGCTTTTTTTGTAAGCCTCATAAACTATAACTGACATATAACTTGATACAAAAAATCAAGAATAAGGCTAAGTACCTGCAGGGGGTGACGGGGTTTATAGAATACAGTCCCATATGGTTGAATAGAACTTATCTGGAGCTGGCCAAGCTGCAGCACAGTGGGCTATGGAGAAAATATGGGGTGGTATATCTGAGGCATATTTTTTTACGCAATGGTGATTTGATGCCTTTTGAGGTTCTAAGGGAGGAATTTAATCTACCACATTCTATGTGCTTTTATTATATGTAATTGCGACATGCCACAGTGGCCCAGAGTAACACGTCTGAGTGGACTATGTCCTCAACGTCATTGTTCAATCTGATTATGGAGGCTGCAAGCTCTAAGGGTTTTAACTCGCAATGCTATACCATGCTGCTTCAGACATTTCTGAACAAACACCCTTTGAGAGTGCTGGTTAAGTGGGAAGGGGATGTCGGCCAACTTACTGGGGATCAATGGGAGGAGGCCCTTCAGTCGGTAGTGACCTGCTCCCTAAATGTGTCACAGCGCTTGACTCATTTGTACATCCTTCTGAGGGTGTACTACACCCCTCACAGACTGTGCACTATGAGTCTGTTATCTACGCCTGAATGTACTAGATGTAAATGGGGTCACAGAGACCTGATCCACCTACTGTGGAGGTGCCCAAAGCTCCACTCCTATTGGAGGGGGTGATGGACTCTCTGAATGGGGTGTTCCGGGTGCCTCTCCCTGTAGATTCCAAGTCATTCTTGTTAGGGATGCTGGATGAATAAGAATTGGATAAGTATACTAGGGAGGCAATTGGTAAGGCCCTATTTCTAGCTTGTAAATCAATGACGCTACATTGGAAGTCCGAAAGTCCTCCTACGGTTCGGAAATGAATTGCTGGCATGGGTAATACATTGTGGATGGAAAAAATTATATATCAACATAGGGGGTGCTCAGAAAAATATGACAAGTTATGGGATCCATAGCTAGATGTACCCAGGCTTGCCCTGGCGGATCTGACCATGGATAGGTTACTAAGACTTAATGATGGATGAACACCTATAAGGCATTATTGGCAGCTGGAATGGTAACATTACTATATCTGTGGTTTAGGTTTCTGTATCTGCTTGACCTTTCTATATTAAGTGTGTACCTGGTGGCATTTACTCTGTTACTCTGTGATTTTTTGCTGCAATTTTATTATTTTTGTAAGTTTTATGTCTACATTCTTGACTGTATGCTTTGTTGCTTTGGGTTGTACCCCATTAATATTCCATTAATAAAAACTTTTTGTGGGAAAAAAAAACTAAATAAATTCTCCTGCTCCTGACTACACAGTGATACCACATACAGTATCTCACAAAAGTGAGTACACCTTCACATTTTTGTAAATATTTTATTATATCTTTTCATGTGACATAACTAAAGAAATGACACTTTGCTTCAATGCAAAGTAGTGAGTGTACAGCTTGTATAACAGCGTAAATTTGCTGTCCCCTCACAATAACTCAGCACACAGCCATTAATATCTAAACTGTTGGCAACAAAAGTGAATACACCTCTAAGTGAAAATGTCCAAATTGGGTGCAATTAGCCATTTTACCTCCCCAGTGTCATGTAACTCATTAGTGTTACAAGGTCTCAAGTGTGAATGGGGAGCAGATATGTTAAATTTGGTGTTATTGCTCTCACTCTCTCATACTGGTCACTGGAAGTTCAACATGGCACCTCATGGCAAAGAACTCTCTGAAAATCTGAAAAAAATAATTTTTGCTCTACATAAAGATGGCCTAGGCTATAAGAAGATTGCCAAGACCCTGAAACTGAGCTGCAGCACAGTGGCCAAGACCATACAGCGGTTTAACAGGACAGGTTCCACTCAGAACAGGCCTCGCCATAGTCGACCAAAGAAGTTGAGTGCACATGTTGCCCCTAATGGGTTCCCCAAAATAAACAGACAGCCCTTGTACCTTTTTAGTGTCCTTGTCACATATCTGGTAGAAGAGCCCAATATGCAGAGGAAGGCCTCTCTTACACCTCTGACTCAAGTCCCCTGATAGAGCAGACAGGAGGTGTGAGAGTGCAGAGTGACACAAGTGCCTTGCAGGATTGCTAGCAGTGGAACTGGAACGGAACTCCTGATGGAATCATGGAGGATCACCAGCAAGGTGGGCAAGTCCGGGACAGCAGGCAGGCTGAAGACTGGAAAGGGCTGGTACTTGAATGCCACAAACCAGAAGATGGACACAGCAGCTAGCGGAGTAGATGAGGATAGGAACACAGGCAGGTGCAGGCATGCCGGGTCATACACAGATGGACAAATCAGCAACAGATGCTGAGGCTGGAGTGGGGTCAAAGTGCAGGCCGGGTCGGTAGCAGGCGGACAGCATGGTAACCAGAGGAACAGGTAGATGCAGATTCGGAGACAAGCCAGGGTCGGATGCAGGTGGTGAGCAGGAGTAGGCAGGAAAAAGCAGAGTCAAGCAACTGGAACGTTACACATTAAACAGGTAGCAGGAATCATGGGAAACACTGTAGACCAGACAGCATTGATCCTGGGTACTGATCCAATTTAAATAGTCTGTTTGCCACCAAGAACTGCAGGGTGTATGCATCGCATCCCAGACTTCTTTTGCTGTGCATGCGCATTGGCACACACAAGCATGCTCGTGCCTGTGCGGCTTTCTTCATGTGGAGCCCAGGAATTCTTCTGCAGCCGCCATCCTGGTTGCTGGTTTGCCCTTCCTGACAGTCCTGACATCACTCAGCCTTTACACACAGCAGAAGGCCCCTGAGAAGGAAGAGAAGTAAACCTGAGCTCAGCTCACATATAGAAAGGCCTGTGCACAGTTCAGACTAATAATTAGGACTGGCTACCAAGTAAGATATACACCTAGGAGTGCTGTACAAAACTTTTGGACCCCATGACCCAGAACAGTTTTATTAACCCCTTTGCGCCAGTGCCTCCCAGCCCTTTAAGAGGTTTCATATGCGGGTTTATGACCATATGATTGGCTGTAGCTGATTACCTTTCCATCAGCAGATGGTAACTGTGCCAGGAGTGCGCAGGGCTTTGCTCTCAGCACAGCTTTGTCGGCTAATTGGTATGCAAATATGCAGTTGCTTGGCGCCTAGACCTACCCCTCACTGTGTAATTGAGAAACCTAGGTGACACCTACACATCCACCACAATCCTGCCAACAATGCCTTACAATATCCTGTGAGTAGGCTGGATCCAGTTTGAAAGGCAGAGTATCTAGAAAAACCACAAGAAAACACCTTTGATCAGGGTCATTGATTTTAATTATTCTATCCCTTCTAGGTCCTGTACACATGTACTTGGTTTTCAGCTAATTTAAAATGCTGTTTTTCCCAGTTCCAGGAAAACATAAAGAGGAGGTTCACTGGAAAAAAAATAAAAGTCAGCAGCTACAAATTCTTTAGCTACTGACTTTACTAAAAGGACACTTACCTGTCCCAGGATCCAGAGCTGTCCGCACACCGACTAGCCTTCGAGTTCCTGGTGCCGACATCCTTACTAAGCCAGCTATGCGGCTTTCAGCTTCATAGCCAGTTGCCCACTGCTGCCCAATGTGCATATGCAAGCTGTATTGCCCTTTGTGAATGGTCCTCCAGTCTTCTGGGACCTGTGACGTGTTCCAGAACACTGCGGGGAGGGAGCGGGAGCGGGAGAGGAAAATTTCCAATTGGATTTCCTAGGCGATCCGAGTGGAAGTGGGAGCAGGTTCCTGTCAAGACTAGGGTCCCTCTCCCCCCAAAAATAATGACACACCAAATGTGGCAGGGGAAAAGGGCTTAAAGCGGAACTTCCCCTTTTGGGTGGAGATCTGCTTTAAAGTGTTACTAAACCCACAACAGTAAAATCAGTCTGTATATGCAGTACAGCATACTTGTTATACTCACTGTGGAACCTAAGGGGTTAATCCTCCACATTGTGTAAAAAGGCTGTTTGATCCTGTTTTCTCTGATCTTCTCCTTCCACTGTCTCCAATCCATCTCCTGATAAGACAGAGCCTTTGGAGTCACTCTGCACATGCTCAGTTTGGTGTGTATTGCTAGACAGGTTTTTTTTTTTCTTGGGAGGGTGCATGTGATCAGCACAGGGCCAATCAGCACTCTCCAGACAGAGGATCAGGGATCCTCCTACAAGCTTTAACCAGACACTGATAGAAGTCACAAGACTGCTGTATACTGCTGATGAGAAAAGGTATTTAGCAGTTTATATTTACTAAAATAATTGCATTTCCATGTCCTATGTACTGTGGAAGACCAGATATAGTGAATGCAGGATCCTGGGTTTAGTGACACTTTAATGTGCCCTTAGAACTTGCAGACATTTCTATATTATCAACATAGGTCATTATCTGCGGTTTTTTTAACGCTTTTGCCTGTGGTTTGTATGCCAGCCTATTTAATAATTTTCTGCAGTGCCATATAAAGAACTCATGCCAGTGCATCACTCTGCATCAGTCCATTGACTGCATTGTGTGCTTTCAACAAGGATGACTAGATGTGCTTTTGTGCTGTAAATGTTACTATCCTGATGAGATGTTCAGGCATACCCATTGCTCACATGGCTATATACAGCTGTGATTGTTACACTATGATAAGCTGCAGATGATGAAAATCACTTCTATACTCATAGATCTTTTAAATCATTTGCCTCAAAGAGAAATTCTTATCTGCTGTTGACCTACCATTCCTAAAGCTGATCTGTATTATAGCTGCACAACTATAATATTACTCTGAATATCATTTTATATGCACAGCTTAGCAGGGATATTATAATACAAGAGCTTCTACAGTGTAGAGATTCCCCTTTCTTAAAGTAAACCTGAGATTTGGAAATGGATTGGCAAGAAATTGGTTCACTTAAAAAAATGAAGGTAAACGCATATATAAATTAAGTATTATAAATGCTCACTTTCAGTGTTTTTTCTTAATATAAAGACTTTTTTTTTTTAATCACTCCATCAACAAGCAAAATTGGAATATAACGGGAAATTACCAAGCCACAGCTTTTCGTTGTTGAACATCTCCCTTTATGAGACTGGTGTGCCTGTCTCACTATACTTTGTAGTCTTTCGATCTCTTGGTACCATCTCACCCCCTTTTTTGCCTGTGGGCTAACAGTATCTTTCTGTGCCTACTGCTGAATACTGCATAGCCTCTGCACCCTCCTGCTGCCCGTGGCGGAGTTCCACAAGCCGGCGGTCTATCTTAGTACCCCTATGGCCCCCCCGAGGCTGTGCTATGTGGATGTTTTATGATCCACCACAGTAATTGTTGCTCTGCCTTGCCATAGTGTGTCCTGAAGAAGCCGTGTTATCGGCGAAACATTGACCTGGCAGACCTGGTCCCCAGAAGCATACATTCTCTACATTGATGCTATGTTGCCTGTAAACTAACTATACAAATAGTCTTCCGATACCTGATGTAGAGTTCTTTGCAACATTATTCTGTGGACTGTTTGCAGGCTGAAATGCCTTTGTTCTTATCGGTTCGATTTTAATGTTAATGCGTAAAGATATTTTGTTTTATAATTTTGTCTAGTCTCCCATGCTGAGCCTTTAAAGTCTGGTTATTTAGGTGGGATCTGGTCTAGCCAGCCCCACATTTTTTTGCAGTTTTTAATCACTTGCACTGTACCCTCGATATTGCTAGAAAAACGTGACCACTCCAGTTGGCTAGCGCAGCCCGTTTCTCTCACCTCCCTACATAAGGAGGAGAACAAGATTACTTAACTCACTTAAAGCAGTAGTAAACCACCAGCTTTGACAAAAAAAAAAAACCCTGCAAGTTATAATGTGCTAGTATACATCACATAGTAGCACATTATTTGAAGTTTACCTTAAAATAAAGCCCTCCAGCGGTACGCTCTCACCGCTGACAGGGCTGCTATCTTCACCAGGTCTTCCTTCCGGGTTCAAGAAAGGAAGGGTGACTCCTAAAAGTCGCACATTCACAGCGTCCTACTGCAATGAATAGAGTGGCAACCTCAGCCTGGACTCTGACCAGGCCACGCCCCCCAACGTGTTTCACTCAGCCCCCGGAGCTTAGTCTTCCTTCCGGGTTGGCGGGCTTCAGTCCTTTGATTGGACAAGCCGCGATGACATAACTCCCGCTGTTCATGACACAGGATACAGGAATACTGTTCCTTCAGAGCACATGCGCCGGTGACATCATCGGCGGGTTCACAAGTAAATATCTCCTAAACAGTGCACATTTAGGAGATATTTACTGTACCCATTAGGTAAGCCTTATTATAGGATTACCTATAGGTAAAAATCAATTAATGGAGTTTACTTCCACTTTAACCAGTTTGGCTCCAGAGCAATTCTGTCATTTTTTGCACACGTTAAAATCTGCATTTTTGACCCTAAAATTACTTAAAACCCCCAGAACATGATATATTTTATGAAAGCAGATGCTCTGTAGAATAAAAGAATAGTAGTTACAATTTTTTATGTTGTATGATATTTGCACAACTGTTCATCAAATGCACATTTTCAGGAAAAAAGTGAAGGTATAAAAGATGTGAGTTGTGTGGAGTAAATAGATACCAAACATGTCAAGTTTTAAAATTGCATGCGCCCATGATATTGTGAAAACTATGGTACCCAAAAATCGCCATAGACAATGATATAAAAACCTCTACTGCTAATCAATTTAGCGTGACCTGTGACATGGTGATAGAATTGTTGCTCTCACTCTGACATTCATGGCAATATTTCACATGGGATACAATTGTGGTTTAAATACAGTGTACACCATATGTGTGTTTGCATTTGTAGGTGTGTTCAGGGTAATTGGGGTTATGTTTAATTTTTTTTGTTTGTTTTTTTAATAAATTGTATTATAATTTTATTTTTTAAAACTTTTAATTTATTTATTTATTTAACTCATTACATTACATTGCGGGGCACTCCTAACCCTCTTGTACTGAATTGTATTGTTGCTGTATTGTCTCTCTTTATGTTGTAGATCGCTGCACAAACTTTTGGCACTATATAAATCCTGTATAATAGTAATAGCAAACCCCCAAGTGATAGCATTAGGCAGGTGACAAGTACTCATTATGAAGGAATTGGGGTTGATTAGACCCCAAATGTCTTCCTTCCCTTTCAAAGCAGCTAACCAAGCACAGATCATGCTTGGTTAGCTTCTGGATGTAGTAGCTCCGGGAGTGATGAAATCATTGTCACTTCCAGCTTCATTTGCTACAGAGGGCATCACTAAACTGATGTTCCTTTGTTTCTCCCTGCTCAATATTCTAAAGCCCTCCAATGTAGCTGAACACAATGAGCAAAAGCTTATGGCTGCTATGGCTACATGCTTGTGCTTAACCCTTCACTTTCTGGATGTACTTCTTACGTCCAAAGAGCTGAAATGATTTGGGGCTGCTGACTTCACATTCAAAATTACAGCATCCAGAAGCAGCCTCAGGGCTTATAGATGTCTACACATGAGAAGGTTTTTTTTTATAAAACAGACATGAAGTTCCTCTTTAGGCCTTGCATGGTGGGTTCTTCCTCCTTACAGATGTTCTGCTCAAGTTGTAGCATCAGTATAATCAACTGCATTATGTGCATTTTCCTCATAGAAATCATTGTAATGTTCTGCTCTCTTGTTACACCATACATCTCTAGATTAAGAACTTCCTCTTTACTTTAACCACTTCAGCCCCGGAAGGATTTCCCATGTTAGGACCAGAGCACTTTTTGCAATTCGGCACTGCGTTTAACGGACAATTGTGCGGTCGTCCGACATTGTACCCAAAAGAAATTTGCGTCCTTTTCTTTCCACAAATAGAGCTTTCTTTTGGTATTTGATCACCTATGCATCATTTCTGATCACCGCTATAAACAAAAAAAAGCGTCAATTTTGCAATATTTCTCACTGTTTGCTAAAATACAAAACTAAAAAAAAAAATACAAAAAAATTTTTTTTTCATCCGTTTTGGCCGATATGTATTTTTCCTCATATTTTTGGGAAAAAATCGCAATCACCATTTATTAATTGGCCACGTTTACGAATGATGAGAATTAATTTCTGGGGTTTTTATTTTTTTTATATATTTTACTAGTAATGGCGGCAATCTGCGATTTTTAGCGGGACTGCGATATTGCGGCGGACATGTCGGACCATTTTGACACTTTTTTATACAGTGATCAGTGGTATAAAAATGCACTGATTACTGTGTAAATGCCATTGGCAGTGAAAGGGTTAATCTGGAGGGGGCACTCTAAGGGTTAACTGTGTTCCCTCAGTGTGTTCTAACTGTATGGGGGCTGGGCTGGCAGGGGGAGGGGAGAGATCACGGCTTCCATATACTAGGAAGTCTTTGATCACAGCCCTTCCCCCCCAGTTTACATACATGGACCTCCGTTCTCTCACTGCAGGGGAGCCATCGCGGGTAGCCAGCGGAGGTCGAGTCCACCCTACCTGCTCCCTGGCACCTCCAGAAGACAGTGAGCGCGCCTCCGGCGGCGCACGCTCACAATACTCGTTATCGCTGCCGCTGTCAGGTGACGGCGGGCGGTTGGCAAGTGGTTAAAGAGGACCTCCAGTCATTTGTACAAAATTAAAAGTCCACAACTACAAATACTGTAGCTGCTGACTTTTAATATGAATGCACATAACAGTATAGGGATTCAGCTCTCATCGCCTGGGCCAGTACTTCAGCAATTTTGGGGCTCCGGGGCCTCCACCTTGCTTATGGTAAACCGGCTGTGGTTTCCTGTGGCTTCACAGCCGGCACCTTGCTGTGCATACGCAAGTTGCACTACACTTTGTGAATGGTCCTGCAGCCTTCTAGGACATGTGATGTTTCCCAGGCGAGCAGGGAGGAAGGGGGCCAAATTAGGGAAGCCGAGCGGAAGTGGGAGTGGGTGCCTGTCAGAAATAGGTATCAACTCCCAGGAAAAAAAACAACTCCAAATTTGATAGAGGTGGGAGGAGGAGGAAAAGTGGAACTTTCATTTCTAGATGAAGTTCTGCTTTAAGGCTAATGACACACTTTTTTTATGCAGAGATTAATCGCTCTTGCACGCAAACTTTCATCCACCTGAAACTGCTGTTGACCAAGGAACAACGAACCAATGAGCCAGTATTTGCAGTTTGGGACACCAAAGCAATTATACTCAGTGCTGTACATACAGTAGCACTATTAATTGTGAGTGGAATTCTTTATAGTGCTTTCAGTAAAGGTTTTAGAATTGCAATACACTATCTGGAGTATTTTTGTTTTTTATTACACTGCAGGATAGTTGAAGGTTACTAAGATGTAAAATCTAAGGAAGAGTTGTAAAACAGAAGAATAAATGATTCTAGACTCTCGTAATTAAAAAGTCAATAAGTTATGGTAAATGATCCTGGAGAACATCAGTTTGGGGAACACTAGCATCTGAGTGCATTCACACAGTGATGTTTTTTGGAGGACAAGGAACCACGTAAGCGTTATTTTGCTAGAGACTTTATATTAAATGACTTTCACAATTTGCATTATATTTATTTACAGTAACTTTGTATAAATTCTGGTTATAATACACATATACAGGTATATATGTATATAATGAGGATTATGGTTATTGGTTACAGGGTTTGATGAAATAATACAACACAGTATTGGAGTTATATTTTGTACACAGATAGAGGTTGATTTGCTACAGGTAAGTGGGCTGTTCACATTGCAAAGGAAGTTGCACTTTGTAAGTGAATTTTCTCCATAGCTTTCTGAATGAGCTAAAGCTCTGCTTACTTCATGGAATCATGTGCAAGCAGAAATACTGTTTTTTGTTGTTGTTTATCCATGCTCGTTATTGGCTATTCTTTGCAAAGTGAAATTTCACCACATTCACTAAGCTCCAGAGATAATTCCCTGGCAAAAGGAACAGCCTATTTGTCTTTAGTAAATCACTCTCATAGCACTTTATTTATTGGGTATCTTAAATCTGTATTAAAAAAACATTATCCTGACCTCCGGCATCTCTCGTTCACAAACGTACCTGTGAAGGCTAGGTTCACATTAGCCCACACTGTGCGTTCCAGTTGCGGATGCGGGAATGGCATTGATTCCCACACCCGCAACCGAATCACACTGCTCTTGCAAAACACGTGGGGTTGCCATTCTAAATGGCACCCCCATGAATCCCAGCCCACATGGAGATTGCGGTGCTGGAACCGCATGGTCAAAAAGACCAAGCAGTTTCCCCGTGGCCGCGGTTTGCATGCACCTTTTTTGTGTTTTTTGTGTGTTTTACCCCGCACAGCGGCCCATTCAGATGAATGGGCTGCCATGCCCCAGCAAACGCAGGGCACACAAGACCCTCACTAGTGTGAGCCAAGCCTAAAGGGAGACCTCCAAGCTGTAATGTCTTCTCAGGTGTTTCCATCTTCACCCAGGCTTCCTTCTGGGTTTGCTCCGTTCAGCTGCTTGAATGGCCGGGCTGCAATGACTTTGCATGGCTTGGTGTACATTACCATTGACAGCATAAAAATTATTTTTAAGTTTAATACCACTTTAACCACTTCAGCCCTGGAAGGATTTACACCCTTAATGACCAGGCCATTTTTTGGTGGTATTTGATCACCTCTGCAGTTTTTATTTTTTGTGCTATAAACAAAAAAAGGCCGACAAATTTGAAAGAAAAACAATATTTTTTACTTTTTGCTTGAAGTGATTGTAGCCGTATTAGTGCAATAGTGCCAGAGAAAACTGAGTACTGTCCGTGATACTTTTTTTATTTGCACTAACATAAAATTTTTCAGGACAAGCTTTCGGGGTATCTCCCCTTCTTCAAGGTCCAAGCAGTACTTTTTGCTATAATACATATCCAAAAAAATATATTAAAAAAAATGTATTCATCAGTTTAGGCCAATATGTATTCTACTACATATTTTTGGTAAACAAAAAATCCCAATAAGCATATATTGATTGGTTTGTGCAAAAGTTATGGCATCTTCAAAATAGGGGATAGATTTAGAGACTTTTAATTTTTTTATTGTTTTTACTGGTAATGGCGGCGATCTGTGATTTTTAGCTGGACTACAACATTGCGGCAGACAAATCTGACCCTAAGAGCCGGTTCACACAGGGGCGATCTAACTTGCGAGGCGACTTTGCTAGGCGATTTGAAAGAAACTTCAGCGCAACTTTGGGCAACTTATAGTGCGACTTGAGGCGACTTACAACACGACTTCATGCTAGGCAGCTTTGCTGTGGCAAATCAGAGAAGGGAGGGGGTTGCCCTAAAATAAATTCTATTCTTTTTACTGTGAAGTCGCTTCTGTTTAGATGGGGATCCGACTTGGAGGCGACTTCCATTGATTTCTAAGGGCACAAGGCGGATAGAAGTCGCCTCAAAGTAGTACAATAACCTTTTCTGAAGTTGGAGCGACTTCAGTAGTGTACATTTAGACTGCTCACATTCACTTCTATGGGATTTCACTTGGCGGGCGACTTGGAGCGACACAAAGTCGCTGTAGCGTGAACCGGCTCTTAGTGAAACTTTTTGGGGACCAGTGCCACCAATACAGTGATCAGTGTTATTAAAATGCACTGATCACTGTATAAATGACACTGGCAGGGAAGGGGTTAACACCAGGGGTGATCAAAGGGTTAAGTGTCCTAGGGAGGTGTTTCTAACTGTAGGGGGAGTGGACTGACTGGGAGTACAGAGAGATCTGTACTCCCAGCTGTTCCTGATCACTAGGAACAGCAGATCTCTGAGTTGTTCCCTGTCAGAAGGGGGATCCGCCTTGTTTACATAGGCAGATCCCTGTTCTGCCTCTCTGTGGAGCGATCGCAGGTGGCCAGCGGACATCGCAGGCGCCGGACACACACATCAGCTCCAGGGCCACTACACGGGCATGCATCCGGCAATACGCACCCACTGTGTCTATTACACAAAGTGCCGAAGTGGTATGGCGATTTGCGCAATAGAGCCGCCTTGCCGCAGTACATCTGCAGCGGCCAGTCTTTAAGTGGTTACAGTTGTGTCTAGGAAATTTTTGACAGATCATTTTTCTCAGCAGTGATAAAGTTTGTGTATCTACATGCACTGGAGGAGCTAGTGATGCTCGTTTTTTTAAAACTTGACAAAAAATGCTTTTCCAGACACAGCATGACAGCATATACGTATGGGTAGGCTCTGCCCTCTGCCCCTTTCCAGAACCGGTTACACTATAAAAGCAGGTCTCCTCCCCTTTGGCCTCATTCTCTTTTTCTTCCTCACTTAGCTGGTTATACTACTGCTAAGGAGCAGACAGTCTTTTTTCCCCCTCACCTGGCCCGATACATCTGGCCCATCCGCGCAGGTTCAGCCTCTTTCCTGTGGCGACACTCCCCGCTGTTCAGGTTGAAAGATCTTCCTTATGGGGGAGGCCACACCCCCTATAGTCCAGGATTAGGGGATGCAGGCAGCTGGTCTCTAGGAATGTCTCCTTCATCAAAGTCTCCATGGATGGACATTCAGCAGACTGCCTATTGGCCATAAGGCGTGGAGTTGGTAAGGCACCACATGGTGCACAAATCTATAGTGTACAGCGACTGGTATGTGGCTAGGAGTTTCGGCAGTTATATGCGATTAATCTACACCACTAAGCAGAGATCACACTGGGAGACTGCTGGTTTCTCCATTGTATGTCAGTCTATTGCTAAGGCTTCACAGGCTGTGGTTTGTGTCCACGGGACTGCTAATGATTGAGCTGATAGCAGGTGTTGCTGTGATAACTGAGCTGAAACTTCCTAGGAACTAAAGCAAAGCCTAGCTCTGCAGGCTTCATTACTGTGTACTATGATCTAATGCTTGGTTGTGACTATAACCTTTGCAGGGGATTGTCTAAGGTATGTTAACCTACTAGTGCTAATCATCTGAATCCTTTTAAATCTTGCTGCTTTGCATGTGAATTTTATTGATGCTACAGCACTGATAACTGCTGTGTTTTTATTTACTGCTATACAAGTACATGTTAGTTCCTATGCCTAGATCCTTTTACTGTTAGGATCAACCTGTGCAGCTGCAGCCTGTAACATCTTAGACTTGCATGGGGGTCTGTTTCTGCTGGTCACCAGGGACTCCTTGGGCGCTGCGATTAGCTGGATGGCGGGCTCTTGGATCTTGATGGCAGACGGCAACGTCCACAGAGGTGAATGGTGATCTGACCCTGCAATGGGCTGCAGATGAAAATGTGATCTGGAGGGCTATTTAGGGCCTACGGTAGGGTTGTCACCTCATCCCTTCCCCATCCCCATCCCATCAACCCGAACACATATTAATTACACAGGTTCTGTAGCTGATTAAGGTGGTAATTAAACTCACTTGCTGCCTTATCTACATTAAATTAGGCTCAGAACCGGTGTAATTCATATGTGTTCGGGTTTAAAGGGATGAGGTGGCAACCCTAGCCTACGGTCACATCACCCTGAATACACCCGATCGCAGCTGGTCTATGAGGCTTAGCAGGGTTGTGCCTGGTTAGTATCGGGATAGGAGATCGCCTGGGAATACCAAATGTTGTAGGATAGTGGTTTACTGCTAAAGTTTAGCAATACTTCCAGATATTATATCTCCAGTCCTTCAGCTCATGTATGAGCCAGGAACAATCAACTTGCATAGAGACCAGCCATGTCCACTAAAGGTGAGGACAGGTAAGTACATTGTAAAAAAAAAAAAGTGCACAATATGGGCATAAAGGGTTACAAAGTTCCCCAGCTCTCAACACCAGCACCACTTTCCAATAAAAGAGGAAGCAACCTGATCCTTCACAGGGACAGGCCCTCTTTAGAAGGCACTAGGGAGTTAATTGCCAGAAGAGGCAAACTATAGAGAGCTCACTACAAGAATCATCGTGAGGGATATTGGGCTTGTGATGGCTGTGTGTCTGTCAAGATGCGATACCAAATCGCAGGCCAGAGGCAGCAGCAAATAGCAAGGCAGAGACGATGAAGATCTAGAGTCTCTTATCGCCCATATTAAGCCAAATAAAACAGCTGTGTAATTTGAAGGCAACCTCTACTTCAGAAGCAGTTGGCTAAGGAGTCTGTATCAGACTAGGCAGATATGCCAGCCTCAGAAGATGGATGCTTTGGCTATGTCCAAAGGACTGTGTTGATCAACACAATCAAACAACTAAAGTTTGTTTAAAGGGTACCTCTGCCTCAAAGGCGCCAGTCAAGCAGTCCTCATCAGAGGAGCCAAGAGTGATGTTCTGCCAGCAGAACTGTCAATATCCGTTGCAGTCACCCTGGAACAACGAATAGTTGTGGAAGGAAGAAGGTTTATACTACTAGTAAGTAGTGTTTTGTGGGCTGCTATTGAGCTCATCTCGATAGCCTGGCAGTCTGGATCTCCGATTGGGTCAAAACAAAGTTTGGTCAGTAAGGAACTCTCTAGGATATCCGATCCAAGAGTAAGAATGCAGTGGCCATTAAGGCAGTTCACCAGGAGGGTGGCAAGACTGCATGCCAGCGCTCTAGTAGTCTAGGGCGATCAGTTAACCCTTACGGTTCATCCCACAGATGACGCATACCTCCACTAAGTCAGACTGGTGACTGGCCAGGGGAGAGCCAGCGATATCAAGAGGGAGGATTAATCCCTTATGGGAATCACCGATGACAAGAGAATAGCCAAAAAGGCAAAGTAACAAAGGTGGCGCAGGCGATAGAGCATCTAGCTTGCAAGCGAGAGCTCTTGAGTTCATGACAGCATGGAGTGACAAGTCAAACCTGGGATAAATTATAGAGGAGGATGGAAGGGTCCTTAATCCTTTATCTAATACTTAAAGCCAAGTCCGCTCCTTTCAGGGAGCAACAAAGTTTCTTCACCTAAAGGCACCCAGTAGGTGTCGGCCGGCAAAATAAGATGTAAATTCAGGGGCACACAAGAGTAGCACTTCTGCCCAGCAGCAATGAGGTTTGGGGGTGAATCCCAAGCATGCCACTGCAGGTAGAGAAGTGGGCTGTTTTCCCCATGTCACGGAACAGGAAGCAGGGCCTTACTCAAGTTAACAGGGGATCAGGATCCGGGGGGGGGAGGGGGGTCCTGTGCATTGATGAAGTCATTGAAATGTGCGTTCCCCTCCTCCAACTCATTTCATTCCCTAGAGCAATTAAGGCTGGAGACAAGTGTTACCACATCTGGTTGGTCGGTAATCCATCTGTCCAAAGAACATGCCAAGGAGTGTGCTCTGCATTGCTCTTAGTCAAAGGCAGACTTGAGCATTAAGCAAAATAAGGATGAAGATCTAAGATCATCATATGGAACCCGGGGTAGCCAAGTACCCAAACCATCAGGTGAGACAGCAGGTTGGCGCTAGCAGATGGGGGTATAAACACATTGGCAGATCCATATTCTGCAAGTACCTCCGATAGGCTGTTCAGGAGTTTCACCACAAGTTCATTTGACAGCCTTTAGCCTTACCACATACTCAGGGCAATTTCAGGACATAAGTGCAGTAGTGGCCCTCTTGCAAAGCAAGGGCGACGGGTATTCTTTTCAGGCACAGCCGGCTGGCTCAATGTACTCTAGGCTTGGCAAAGGCCAGTTCAGACAATAATGAAACTTGGAGGAGTCAGTATTGGGAGAAGGCCAACTAATATCATTCCAGTAATGACATTTCCAGAAACAGTCGGGAGTACGGTAAATGTACCCACAGGGAAAGCAAAAGTGTTAGTATCTGGCTGGAACATGACAGAGCTCATTCCAAGCTGTGACATCCCATGGTCTCAAAAGGCCAGAGAAGAAGTGGATAGTAATCCTGGTGATCTGAGGTCTCACTGGAAGGTTGAGAGCGGTATTAACAGGTTCGGTAATACCGGAAGGCTTGCTTCCTGCACCAGGGGCAAGTGAGTCCACAGGGGAGATCGTGGACAAGCCAGTAAATCTTTCAGCTTATCAGCTACCTAGCATACCAAGCTATTTATTGGGTAATCATGCCAAGGGAGGAGAAGGCGTCCAAGATCAGAGTTACAAGGGTTCTCAAGTGGAAGTATGCTGAAGTCGCAGCAAATAGAGCCTCAGCTATGAGCTAAACAGTCAGCAGGATAGTAAGATCCTATCTTCGCTGTCAAGAGGGAAGGCAAACTAGGCAACTTCCGTCAGAGGCATCTCCCATTCAGATTGCCAACCCCCTTTGGGTTTGGTCCTGGAATTCATGTCAAGCACCGTGACATACAAGGTTGTTTGGATGTCAAAGATGATCTCTAAACCGACAAGCGGGCCAAGTTGTCTACAACACATCAGGATATCAACCTGACAGTAACCTCAAAGGCTTCCCAGAGAGGGAAACAGTAGGGCTATCAACACCAAACTGGGGCTACAGATTAGCCAAGAAGTAGATCCCGCAGACGCAGGAGTCTTCAGGCTCCTTATCAGCATCCACATTCGTCCAGTAGTAAAGGGGACAATTAATTGCCCAGTGGCCTGCAGGCCAGGATATCCCCAGGTACCTTCCCGGCAGCCAAAATTTCCTCAAGTTATATCTAGATGCGGGAGGCCAAGAAGTGAGGGTTCACATGGAGGCCTCAAGACATCAACTGGGGGAGTGCAGGACATAAGACATCAGCATTTAAAATGCTGTCACATGGAGGCCTCGCCTTTTTAAAACCCTGTTGAAGCCAGGGCACTTACTCCTAGGTCATAAGTAACCTTCCAGAGTTGAAGGATTGAATCCTCTGTCCCCTACTGTAATATAGAACTGGATATTAGCAGACCTAGAGGGGGAATAAGCGGCGGAGGTGCAGTTGGTCTGCACTCGGGCATGCCGTGGTAGACCAAGTCCGGAAAAAAAAATAAAGTCTGTGCAGTTCTTTCCCTGAGGCCTTCCAAATAGTGAAGAACATTTTGTCTCATCCGCCATCCTGGAGGACTTCCTCAATGTGGACAGGAACACTAAGGCAGTGTTCATACGGCTAATATGCACAAAGGAAGGATCTCCGATATCCAAGCATCAAGCTGTAAGCTACCTTGTTACTACCATTTTAGAGAGACTAGCTCTAGTCTCTTCTTCAGTGCTATGTAAAGGTGGCATCTGGGTTGGGACATCACCCTCCAGCATGTCCAAAGCAAAATAGGTGCAAGCATTAAAACTGGAATGCAACATTAAAAAAAATGGCATGGTTACTGGGCAAGGTAACTCAGAGTTTAGATGGCTAGTTACAAGTCTATCGATCTGAGTGCAGAGAGCACTTTAACAGACAGATTGTGCATACACGAACAGAACTGAAGGGAGTATCCCCAGAATTAAGGATAACAGGTGACCTAGTCTACATTCAACAGGTTTGGGCCCATTGTTAAGTGGACCCAGGGGCGTTAAAAACAATACACGTTGGTTGTTCACTGGGAGAGAGCTAATCCATGATTAAAACACTGCAGCAGTACTCGCCCTTGTCGTCTGGTGCTTTGGTACATCCCATACGTATATGCTATCATGCTGTGTCAGGAAAATGGAAAATTTTATACTTGCCTGACAGTAATTTTCCTTTCCTGATGCAAGCATGACAGCATATAGGCCCTCCCGAAAGGCTTCACAGCGAGGAAAGTCAACAAGAATGAGGCCAAAGGGGAGGAGACCTGCTTTTATAGTGTAACCGGTCCTGGAAAGGGGCAAGGGGCAGAGCCTACCCATACGTATATGCTGTCATGCTTGCATCAGGAAAGGAAAATTACCGTCGGGTAAGTATAACATTTTCCATTTTATTGCTATAAGCAGCCATTCAGATTCCACGTAATGTGGCAAAAATTGAAATTGAAGTGCCACACCACTGCTAAGAGGTCCAGATACAACTTTATGCTGATAAAAGTCAGAAGTACAAACCAAAAAAGGTAGCCAATACGTTTCGGGGGTCCAAGAGTGCCCCCTTCATCAGGGATTGATTGACAACAATGCAAACAAACCAGAAGTGAACTGAACCTATGGTGGTATTTTTTCCAGTCTGAATTATAATTTTAGACCTTTAAGCAGCTTGTTTGGCAGATTTCAGGTCTCATTTTCCAGTGGAAGACTGTAAGAAACTAAACACCTGATGAGTTTTAAATGAGCATCAGTCTTTAACTAGTTTTCAAAAGCAAGTCCAATGTGTGCATTAGTGTGTTTACTTACCTGTGTGTGTCTGTGTCACAGTGTTATTTTTGTACTCAATGGCACACATACTATTTAAATCCAATCTCGCAGCAAAGGACCATTAAGATGCAGAGCTAAACTCATTAAATTTCACCTTCCTGTCACATTCATCCTATGGGAGAGCATTCAGTAGCATTCCTCTAACACTTGTGTATTGTGCTATTAATTGCATGCGGTTCAGAGGTCACGAGTAATGCTGCTTCCATCTTATGCATAATGCCACAATTACAAGAGTCGGCTTTTCATGCACAGAGATGGTAGGGCTAATGTAAATAGTGTTATTAACTTTACTGTGCCTTAATTAGCAAAATGTAGCTTCTGTGACTAGCAAATTATAGACGAGGCAGAGAGGAAACTGCCAGCAAAAAATGGCGTGGCCAGGAAGGGAAGTAATCTGGTAGAGATAAATATCATTTCAGAGTATTAGCATGTGGTTTGGCATAGCAGCTTAGGGGTAGATAAATACAGTGGGGAAAAAAAGGAAAATTCACTGCCAGCAGGTAAAAAAAAGCTCAAAAGGAGATAGACAGCTATATGCACAGGGGGGTGTTTTACTGTCACAGCCTCTTCACACCACTGCGTTTAATGACACAGCTACAGAACGCTTCAAAAATTCTGTCTTTTCCAGTCTGCTGTTTCATTGCCTATAATTAAAGTAAACATTTTCCAATAAAAATTAAACTTTATGTTACCCTCTGCATGAATACTGTGTTTTATGTCTGTGTTAAAATATTAAAACAGTATTAATCCCAAAACCAAAAACGTTATATATTGCAACAATCCTTACATGCGGTGGCTGCATTTGTTTTCTTTTCTTTAGTCTTTTATCCGTCTGTTTCCTCCTGGTGATCTGGCCAGTAACACACCACCTGTTGTATGGTGCCCCATGCTGGATGATGGCGTTACAGAAAGACCTTTGAACAGCAGCATTTTCAGTCTGGGGGGGGCAGGGGAGTGTTAAATGCACTGATATAAATACAGTAACAAATTGAAACCAAACTCCAGCTAACATTTTATAAATAGTTGCAGGAATAGTTGTTTTCATTTTGGGACAAAGGTTTTGCATAAATTAAAGTAGAACTGTAGGCAGTGGTGGCTGGTGCATAATTTTCTTGGGGCGCCTTGCGGCCCCCACCCAGCCAGCTACCCCCCCCCTTTCCCCAGCCAGCCAACCACCCCCCCCACCCCGTCGCTCAATGAATTACCGTTCCCCGTCGTTCGATCGCTCGCTTGTCGCTCCGCTTGCCCGCCAGGCCCCACGCCAGCCCAGCACTTACCCCATCCAGGCCTGCATCTCCTCCCGAGTCCCAGTGGTTGCTTCTCCTCCTGGCCAATCAGTACTTAGGATTCTTGGGTCTCAGAATCCGCTTCCTGATTGGCCGGGAGGAGAAGCAGGAAGACAATAACAAACATTAATTGTCACACAACTGGGTGGGCACGGGGCGCAGTGCTCTGTGCCCTGAGCCCACCCTTTTTTGAATCCAATTAGAGCCTCCGGCTCTAATCATGTGCTTCTAAAAGAAAAAAAAAACCCATTGGAATGCATGCTTCCAGCACCCTGCATGTAGATTAGGGGCCAGGCACATGGATTAGGGGGGTGGTGCCCACGTGCCCTTAATGGCAATTTTGGATAGAGTAAGAGAGGGTTATAACCCCTGTAAAAAAAAAAATCCCAGGATCTGTGATCCATGCAGTCATATACCACCAGTCCCACCAATGTGCCACAGAAAATCAAGTGAAAAATATTAATAAACTTTGATAATTAATAATCTGCTGCCACTTTCAAATATAAAATAAGTAAATCCACCTAAAAACAACAAGGCAAATAGTGGTGCTAAATAATGAATCAATATACTAAATGTATATATTCACTAATAACCATATACATGCTTAAAGGGGTTGTAAAGGCACAATGCTTTTTATCGTAATGCATTCTATGCATTAAGATAAAAAATCTTTAGTGTGTAGCAGCCCCCCAGCACCCCCTAATTACTTTCCTGAGCCCCTTCTCTCTCCAGTGATGTCCACAAATGTCTAAGCCGTCCAGGACACTCCTCCAGATTGGCTGAGACACAGCAGTGGTGCCATTGGCTCCCGCAGCTGTCAATCAAAGTCAGTCAGCCAATAAGGGGAGAGAGGGCGCGGGCTCAGTCGGGGCTCTTTGTCTGAATGGATACACGGAGCTCTGACTCAGCTCAGGTGTCCCCATAGAAAGCTGCTGGCTGTGGGGGCACTCGATAGGAGGAGGGGCCAGGAGCAGCAAAGAGGGACCCGAGAAGAGATGGATCTGGGCTGCTCTGTGCAAAAGCAACTGCACAGAGGAGGTAAGTATAACATGTTTGTTATTTAAAAAAAAAACAAAAAAAAGGGACTTTACAATCACTTTAAACTCATAAAATTGAGATATAGTGAAATAGCAGTGAGGGTGAAAAAAAGTCTAAATAAACACAATAGTGCAAATGTTCATAAAACTGCAGTCCATAGCATTTCAGTAATGTGACATTACTAGATCTTCACAACACACCACGTGACAGCGTGCCACCACTTCCCCATTTGGTTTAGACTCACCAGAGGAATTTGCCTCACATTCTCATGTTTGGTAAATAGGCAGTTTACCCCGCAGGGTTAATGTATCGTCTGCAGCGATTTCTAGCCCATAAGTGGTAAATCAAATAGCTCATATAAGGAAAGAAAGGGGAGAGCTCCAATAGTATAACGCGTTTCACACCAATTTTTTTTTTTCAAATATGAATTTTATTAACTCCCAGTAAGGGCAAGACAATACAATTCAAGATCATAGCCGTTAGAACACACAATAACCAGTAAGTACCCCAGAAAGAATAGAACTGATACTCTCATAATACAATTTGTAAAAGTGACAAAGTTATTGCCTGGGGTGTATCAAACCAAGGCCTCATAAAAGGTATTAATTATATCCGGCTATGTAGATAGGATACCTGTGGGAAGAATAACAAGCCCCTACATCGACACTTTTTTTCCATTTTTCCATTTACATTCCTAGTGATGTAGGAAAAAAGAATGAGGGAAAGAGGGGAGGGGGGGCGGAGGTGTGGGGTGATGATGGCGTTAGAAGGTGTAAGTAGCTGACAATCCAGTTGGTGAAATAATTTTTAGGTGCACATTTAAATTTAAAGGGGAGTCGGGATCGATGAGAGCTTTGCCTTCATCAGATAAGATAAATATATTCCACAGTCCCCACGTCTTGGTGTATTGTTCATGTTTATGTTGTGATGTCAGAACCAGGTCTTCCATCCTGTTAATTTCTTCAACTCTGTGCAGCCAGCTTGCTATGGTGGGTGGATGTTGTTTTTTCCAGTGCAGAGGGATGCAGGATTTGGCTGCATTAAGAAGGTGAAGTACAGCAGATTTTTTTATAGACTTTAGATGAGATTTCAGATACATGCAATAGAAAAAAGGCAGGGTAATCTGGTTTCTGATACTCTGTGAATGTTTGGGTAACGATCCGTACCGTCAACCAAAATGATGTCAGTCGGGGACAGGAACAAAATATATGGAGCATTGTGCCTCTGTTCTCCTGGCATCTCCAGCATTGATCTGAAGTGGTGGGGTAGCACTCATGTAGCCTAACGGGTGTGTAATACCACCTCGTTAATAGTTTGGAATTTGTTTCCTGAGTTTTGGTGCATATAGATGATTTAAGAGAGAACCGGATAATATTTTGAATTTGGGTCGCTGTGAAGGTGCAAGCAAGGTCTGATTCCCGTTTCAATATGCAGGGTAGATGTGGTTGTTCAAGAGGGGTGTTTAACAGAGAGTAGGTCTTAGAGAGCATTCGCAGGAGGGTGCCTGTTTCAGAACAATATTCTTCAAATGTTGTGAGGGCACCATTAAATCCTGAAGGGTTCTGGAGTGAGTGGTGTTGGCGAATAGCAGTCCAAAACGGAAGGTGAAAAGGGCCATTTTCATCCATTAGGGTTGCTGTAGAGGGCCAGTGGTCAGTCTGTAGGAAGTTGGAGGCTTGGTCACATCCTGACAGATGCAAAGTTCTAAATTCTTGGGCTTGAAGACCCGGAGGGAATCGTGGGTTTCCAAGAATGGGGTATAACATGGATTCAGAGGATGTAGGAGACATTTGCCTGGATGTTTCAGAGCTGATCGAAAGGGTTGTGCCTTTTAGAGGGTGCATTTTTAGTTCAGAAGGTAGACTATCATAGCACCATAGTGCCCCTTTCAAAGGTATCCATGTTTGTTTTTGCTCGATTTGTGCCCATAATTTGAGGTCCGAGTGGCGTCGCCAGTCTGAGTCTCCCTAGATGGGTTGCTTGGTGATATTTACGGATGTCTGGAAGCGTTAGACCTCCAAATTGTTTGGGTAAAGATAGGTGAAGGTGTGAGAGGCAAGGTTTTTTGTGGGAGATTAGGGAGAGAGGTGGTTGGGTTGGTGAGGGTGACGAGTAGGTCGTCGGCATAAGCGGATATTTTATGCTGGTTGTTCCCTACTGTCAACCCCTGTATGTTGGGGTTCAATCTAATTTTACAGAGAAACGGTTCTAATGAAAGGGCGAAGAGAAGGGGGGATAGTGGGCAACCTTGTCGTGTGCCATTACTAATGGAGAAAGGTTCAGAAAGGATACCATTGGCTTTAACCTGGGCGGTTGGGTCACACCAATTTATTATAATAAAAATTCCTCAAACATTCCACTCACATAAATCCATGTATAAAAGGCATGTGTGAAAAACAACCATATCATCCCATGATCTCGGCGGACACAATACCAAACAGCTGGTATCTCACCTGACCGACAAACCTTGCCAGAACGTCACTTCCGGCTTCTCGTTCTGCATCACTTCCAATTGCCGTACAGCCATGTCCCGCCGTGGCCCCGGGAACACAAGTCTAATGTATATGCAAGTGGTAAAACATTTGCATATGTACAAGGTGGAGGTAGCCATGCCATACAGCCAATCCCTGGACAACATTGTGATTATGAAACGTGTCGGGACATTGCTGTACGGCAACCAGAAGTGACGCAGTATGAGAAATCGGAAGTAACGTTCTGCCAAAGTTCATCGGTCGAGTGGGATACCAGCCACTTGGCGCTGTGTCTGCAGGGACCGTGGGATGTGAGGCAATATGGATGTTTTTTACACATGCCGTTTATGCATGGATTTATGTGAGTATGTTTGAAGAATTTTTACTATAGTAAATTGGTGAGATACATATTACACTATCGGAGCTCTCCCCTTTCTTTCCAAATATGAGCTCTTTGATTTGCCACTTATGGGCTAGAGATCGCTGCAGATGATACATTAACCCTGCGGGGTAAACTGCCTATTTGCCAAACATGAGAATGTGAGGCAAATTTATCTGGTGAGTCTAAATCTAATAGAGAAGTGATGGCACGCTCTTACGTCGTCCGGTGTGAAGATCTAGTAACGTCACATACTGGAATACTATGGACTGCAGTTTTATGAACATTTGCACTATTGTGTATATTTGGACTTTTATATGAATTTTTTTAACTGTCGCTGCTATTACACCAGATGATCTCAATTTTATGAGTTTAAGCACATACAGTATATGGTTATTATTGATTATATACATTTAGTATATTAATTCATTATTTAGCACTGTTTAGGTAACTAAATTTACCTTTTGTTTTTAGGTTTTGTTTTTAAGTTGGAGTTCCATAACCCCTATTAGTTTTTTTTTTTTTTGCCACCTGTGTTGTATTGGGAAGATTTCCCTTCACTTTCTGTCCTATAGCCAAAACAAGAAGTTAGAGGAATCCCTGCAAAGTAAGGGAATCCTTTGGGGACCCCCAGGTCATCAGAGCTACTGTTCCCATTGGAAGATTTCTCCTCTATTACTTTTCTGGGGCAACCCAAAATTTGGGATTTTTCTTTTATTTTCACTTTCAATGCTAATAGTAAACAGAACAAACAGAGAGGGTTAATCTCTCTAACGGGGGGGGGGCTCAAACAGCAATAAAAACTGACAGGTGTTTTAATCCCTCTCCTCTGTATCCAAAACTAATATGAACGTTTTGCCTTTAGTTGTACATTAATAAAAGCTTGGAAGCACACATATCTGTGTTAAATTTTTATCTCATCCCTGTAATGGCTACATATGCAGGACAGCTTGTTGTGTTGTAAAACAACAGACCCAGGCCTCATTCACACCTGTGCATTTTAGTGCTTTCTGCCATTTGCAGATTTGCACTACAGAATGTTAAATGGACTGCAGTGCAAATCTATAAAATGCAAAAAGCACTAAAAATGCATTAGTGTGAATCAAACCTTAAAGAGGATCTAAACCTCCCTTATACCCAGTGAAGTGAACAGCCTCAGATGATACACAGAGATGAAACAAATCTCCTTATATACGTTTTACATGCATACCTTCTGTCTTCATCTGTAAATATCCTTTAGAAATTGCAGATCGTGTTAACATTTTTCTCTTCCTGGTTACCTCTGGGAGTCATTGGCATACAGCCAAGACAGCTGATTGGAGGAAAGGCACACACCCCCTCTCCTCATAGGCAAAGGAAGAAAGGAATGTACATAGCTCTGCTCTTAGACAACAAGCAGTGTGCTAATCTATTTATAGCAACCTTCCCATCACACACTTCTATCTCCCGTCTCAGGGAACATGTGAGAACTTCAGGCTGATTACAGAGCTGTGGAGCAAGAGACAGCTATGGGACATAGTGCTTTAGAGAGAGATAGCAAAACACTGCAGATGTATGTGCCCAGCTCAAATTTCATGAATCAGGTTTACATTCACTTTAATCCTGAATTGCCAGGTGAAAATAAAGGAAAGAACGCCTAAAAAAGAAAACTAATGCAGCCATTACATCTAAGAACTGGTAAGCTGCAATATAATAAATGTTTGCTTTTGGGTTTAATACCGCTTTAAGGAACTATTTTCTCCATCAGCGGCCTTTATTACAAGGTGACAATGGGGGGAGTATAGTTGGGAAGTCAGTTGTCACCCAGTAACAGCAAATGCCCGAAAGCTCATATTTAAAGAGTTTGAGAACTATTTTTGAAGTTAGATTAACATGTTAAACATTTTATGAGATTTTAATGACTGGGATTAGATCTACTATAAAGTGGACTTCCGAGTCATAATGTGAAGAACATGCCAAAAAGCAGAGAGTGGCATAGGGAATTCAATAAGAGCATTGGAGTAAGCTGCTCATACATATACTCAGCTGGAGGATCAAAGACATAGAAAATGATGTGGAAATCCAGAAAAAAATGTTTTTTAGTCGTTTTGGGTAAAGGGGGAAGGGCTACTATCTCTGTCAAATTTATACTATTGCCTTTATACTGTTGTGTCTCCATTGAAGAGATTTTTCCCTTCCTGCTTGCTGTACCGCTGACAAGGCAATAAATGAGAGGTGATCTCAATAGGACCTTAAAGGCAATAAATACCCAACTGGGTTTCTAATCCTTCCCTGGTTTATCTAAAACAGAAACATTTTTGGCGAATGTTCTACTTCGTTTGAAAGACTATCAATGTATTACTATGTCTGGACCCGAAAAACAAGGAGACAAGGCTTGGGCGAAGGCAAGGACCTGATCATCCCAGGCTGATCTGCAGTTCCCAGTCGGTCATGTTCACCATCTGTTCACGAAGGGCAGCTATGCCAAACAGTTCAGAACCGAAGCTCATGTCTATCTGCCCGCTGATATCCAGTACCAGAATACTGAAATCAAACATCTCCAAGTGGCTGTCCACAATAAAGAGGAGCTCAACAAGTGGCTAATGGCATCACCATTGTCCAAGGGAGTCCTTCACAGCATCTAGTCCGTGCTATTTCCCAAAAAGATCGAGAATCACAAGTATGCCATGGCCAAGTACTGAAACAATTCCTCCAGTTTAAACAGATTGTGATTCAACTTGCACAACAGAAATACAAAAGTTGGATAATAAAAAAAGTTAAGCGGCAAAGAAAGAAGATATAAAGGGTAGTTGTAGTTAAAAAGAACTTGTTTAAAGGGTAGGCTTGCCAAAGTGATATTTCAGGTATAGGTCAAGTCTTTAGGGGACTTCAATTAGAAGATATTCATCCCATACTGCCTGGCTTTGCTCCTGTACACCTTGACATTTTAAGTGTTCCTCCCCCATACGTTTGAGGTTTGTCGGAGTTCCTGATGTATTCTCTGAAAGAGGGGGCACTCTTTATGCTAAACATGGCAGATATGCCTACTTGGAACTGAAGAACAGACACCACCCATGGATTCCCCAAGTGATATGGGGAATTACCATGTAGTTTAAATCCCCCAACATCTAAAATAGATGAAAAATGTAAGTTGTGGGTACACCTTTTAATACATCCAGGGAAAGCAAAAAACTTTGCAAATATAAATTCTTAACTCGGCCTTTCTCCGTGCTTTTAGAAATGTCATCACAAGCCCAGACCAACCTAAACATTGATTTTTTTATTCAAGCATTTTGCTGTCATCTAAAAACATGTTCCTTCAATTATGTGATATAAAAACACCTTCTGTGCTGCAGCCCCCCCCCCTTTTTTTTGTTTCAAATCTTTTTATTGAGTATATAAGAGATAATGCATGACAAAGTAAAACAATATATAGTATATAGAGATTTTGTAATAACTAGTTACAGAGATACACAAAATCAAGTTACCCATTGCATTATAAAATTATAAAAATGAGCTCACAATGCAGGACATTAAGGAAGATCAGGTGAAAAAGTACATAGACAGACCGTTAGGCAGCCGTACTCACCCTCCCATGAGCATCCGAGGTAGACAGACTGTCAAGGAAGGAAAATCAACCCCGCAAGGGAAGAGAAAGCACCCTAATAAGGAAAGGCCCGCTGACTCCCCGGTTACCCCAACTGGGAACAAACTGTAACCATGAAGTCAGAGGTTGTACCACCCCCCTGCCAGGGCTCCAAAAATTGAAGAGTTCGATACATGACAGTCCCTAGTAGAACTTCTGAAACATATACAAACTAGGGAGTCGTATTTCTTCTGTAAGCATTATTTTAGAAGGGTTTCCTCAAACCTCTCCGACTACACCGTGGGAGGAGGAAGATAAAACCCAGAGACCTTGTTGATCCCAACATAAGGTAATAGAATGGTAACAAGAGGAGCAGAATTAGAGGAGAGGTAGAAAGGAAAGTAGAAGAGGGAGGTAAGAAGAGAAAGGATGGGGGATATTGACACCAGTGTAGTTAAGTGGAGGAGTCATAGAGGAAAGCTCACCCTGGTAAATTAAAGTGAATCCTCCAAGGCTCCCATACAAGGTCAGATTTAGGGGAGGTATCCAAGATGTGACTCGCCTGTTTTTCCTGTACCATAATGCAGGATATCTTCCTCATAGCCTCGAAAAGGATATTGAGGGACGCTTCCAGGACTTAGTAATTGTGATCTTGGCCCCCAAAAGGATGAATTGGGTTAGCTTATAAAGGGATTTGGACATACCTTCAGGTTTAGAATTGAGTAATGCTATTTCTGGACATTGAGGAATTGGAAGGCCCGAGATCTTATGAAACAAATGGAAGAATTTGTTCCAGTAGCTTCTCAGATGGGGACATTCCCATCATGTGTGTAGGAAGGAGCTCACAAGTTCACAACCCCTGAAGCAGAGGTTGGAGGTATTAGGGAACATAGCGGCAAGTCTAGAAGGAACCAAGTACCATCTAATAAACACCTTTAAGTTGGCTTCTATCAGAGAGGTGTTAAGGATCCCCTTAAAGCAGCGAGAGAACATCGAGGACCATTCCTCTGCATCCCACTCTACGTTTAAATCCCTTTCCCATTTCTCGACAAAAAGAGGCTTAGATGAGTCCTCCGCCAGAGCAGCATAGATCAAGGAGATACCCCCTTTAACAACCATCGGACCCGTGCACCACTGTTCAAAAGGGGTAATGACTGACTGACCCTTCCTTGAATTCCACAGAGTGGAAAGGAAGTGGCGTATTTGGAGGAATCTGAATTTTTCTGAGAGTGGCATGTCAAGTTTATTAATGAAGTGGCATAACGACAATGGTCCGGATAGAGTTAGGAAGTGACCTATCCGATATAACCCCTTGTCTGTCCACCATTTAAATGCCTTAATATCCAAGCCAGGACGGAACCGAGGATTATGAAAAAGGTGTGTGAGAGGACGGAGAGCTGAGATTAAGTTAGGGGACTTGAGAACCAAGTCACATAGGGCCATAGAGTGAGACAATGTAGGGGAGAGGATTAAGGGTCTTGTTTTAGGGGGGATGCCTAATAGATAGTCAATAGTGTTGTGGGGGACTGCCTGTCTCTATATTTTAACCCAATCCAGCAAGAACCCACTAGAAAAGACGATTGGGGAAAACACTTCCGGTTCCGGCGCCGCATGAGCTAGCAGCTTCCCGCTACAGCTCCCGCTCCGCGGCCACAAAACTGCCTATAAATCCGGCCCAAGGACACACAGGGGTCTCACACTCATCCAGGAAGCACCCCAAAAGGCCCCCACACTAACGGTGATGGACCGCTTTCTGGAGAAAGGCGGCCCGCGATGCGCTCCGGCCCAGCCGCAAATCGAGGCCGGGGATGCGGCCTACACGGAGAGCGCGCCGAGGACTGCGCCCACGGACATGGAGGTGAGCAATCCACCCACACAATCTGCCACCCCAGGTGATTCCCACAGCTATGAAAGAATAGCACAAGCAGTAGCAGCAATTCTAGCGCACACCATTAAAGACACAGTGGAGAAAGCAATCAGTGAGGGCATGACACAACTAAGAAAGGAACTAGGGGAACACAAAACCCGCATCTCTGAGGCAGAACACAGAATTGCAACCCTAGAAGACGAGCTCTATCAATGCCATATGACAGAACAGGCACAAACTAAAACTAATCAGTTTTTATTAGAAAAGCTCGACGGCCTGGAGAACCGGTCGCGAAGGAGTAACCTCC
>BLSH010328665.1:573907-604696 GCA_018402905.1 Glandirana rugosa
ACAAACACCGGATAAAAGACACATAATAATATCTCACCATCATTGATTGCATTTCTCAGCATCGTCTTGTCCTCTTGAGGAGTAAGTTTCGCCGAGTACGCCCCCCATCGCGATGAGAAGCAAAAAGGGTGTCATACGGTAACGGTGATAACGATACAAACGATTTACGTAATATTTATTTCCGTTTAAAAGGAACACAAAAATATGTTCATATAATGGAAATAGACTCATGGCAAACTTAATTCTACATTACAAACGACAAATTGGTGAAGTTATGATACGTGAATCTTGGGAAATGATGGTCTGGTTAAAAGTCAAAAGTCACGACAACGCAGCGTCGCACGACCGCGCAATTGTCATTCAAAGCGCAACAGCACTGAAAACTGAAAATTGGTCTGGTAGTAAAGGGTTCTAAGTGCATAGTATTGAAGTGGTTAAACAGCAAACATTACATCTTAATTCAAACGGTACTCAGATAAAGGTAATATACTTGTATAAAAACACAAGGAAAATTTGCCTTTATTTATAATGCATTTAGCAAACATAGCAATAGTGGCAATGGCATACTGTGGGAAAAACGAAGAGTAGCGCTACCCCCCGCATGAGCCGCTTTGAATGAGGAGTTCTCCTGTTCTGCTACGACTCTTTACGTTAGTTACTACCACTCTATAATAATACACAGAAAATAGGCCACAAACAACTTGGTAGTAGATTAATTACATTTATTATGGCAAGGCAAGTTAGACAATGCATGAACCAATAAACAGGCAACTGAACATTTTTAAATATGCTGTACTGGTTAAGGTGAACACTGACCTATAATATGGCAATTAACTGCAATAAAGTTAAAACAACATTATGTAACTACTATTCAATTTCATATGAGGAATAGTTGACAAGGCACCACATCCCAATATTTAATATCAAACAATTGTAGAGGTTTTTAAGGGACTTTTAAAGTGCAATTAGACAACAAAATATATAAAAAATAACCATATTTATTAAGTATCATTAAAAAATCCATTTGATAAAATCAATGAGCCAATAATCACATAAGTAATTTTTCAGATTTGGTATGAAGAATCGATGCCTCCACTCGACATGTTTCACTGAATTTACTACACAGCTTCTTCAGGAGTATGTGCATCAATCTGAACAAAGCATTCATAAAAAGTGTGTCTGTTATACATAGTTGAACTTTACAACAACATGCAAAGTACAAAAGTACAAAAAAGCGATAAATACAAAATTGAAAGAAAAAGCAAAGAAATTATTCAGGCAGTGTAACCGGCTGGATATTTCGTAGTTTCATCTGTATTATTACTGTAAATTATATTTGATATTACATACCTGATAGACTTTAGGTGTGAAAATTACACCCATGTGATAGTGGTCTGGACAGCAAATTTAGACAGCCACAGAGGGGACATATGGTCCAAGCTATATATATAGAAACATTAATAATCACAATTAAATTCCAAGCATGTGTGTACCACATATCCAGTAAAAAAACAAACAGAACTATATTGGAGTTGTAAAGAAGGAATTTCACATTCCCACAATGGAACCTTAGAAGTAGATGGGGCTTGATTGTACTATTTGTCTGGATGAACCACACTTAAATAAGTGTGGAAGTTCACAGACCTAAATAGAAACAATTGCATATTACCTGCATATTAATTTAAAGATACATAAATCTATCTCTGGTGGAATCATTTGGTTTGTCCACAGACACCACTACTGCAAGGGCCCCCCAATATTAGTGATCCACCAAGGCTAATATACTGCTATATACTTATTTGGATCAGCGATACATATAAAACGAAAGCTTACTCCCCTCTAAGGCCATGTTGCTGGAGCCACGAGGAAGCATTATGGATGGGAGAGCACAACAAGTAAGCTTTCGTTTGATATGAATCTCTGATCCAAATAAGTATATAGCACTATATTAGCCTTTTTATCAAATTGATTTTTAATGATATTTAATAAATATTGTTATTTTTATATATTTTATCTAATTGCACCTTAAAACCTCTACAATGGTTTAATACAACAACATTAACTCACATGGTGAGGAATTTGTAGCTGACTTGATTATTGAAAGCTGCCCAGGCCTTAAAACAGGGAAGCAACCCCAATCTATTTTTTAATTTTCGCCACCGTGCTTCATAATTGATACAAGGTTCTCCTGAAATGCTGTGTTCAGTTTGTGCCAAACATGTCTGTTTTAAGTATGTTCTGTTGTATGGCCAAACAACTCTATATTTGATTCATCTGTCCATAGAATATTATTCCATAAGGCATGGTCTTTACCCATATGTTTAATGGCACACTGTAATCTTGCACTGATGTTTTTTGGACAGCAAAAGCTTTTTCCTGGAACATCTCCCATGCAGGATAATTAAGTGCAAACTCTTTCTGAATGTAGATGCATGCACTTTGACACCAACTGTTCAAAGGGTTAAATAAATATATAGTGTAGCGCTAATTATCATGAAATACTGAAACTAGTACTGTAATAAATGCTTATCAACAGACAGGAACAGTCAAAGTGCAAAGGGCAACATAGCAAACCTCTATAAAGAGAAACAAAACATTTTGCAATGATCAAAAAATGTTTATATAAAAGTTCAATCTGTGCAAACAGTGCTCTCAACATGTAATCCAATGAAGTGAATGTTCAAAAGAAGAAACAGATCCACTGAGACCAAAATCCACTAAAGGAGTCACCCAAGGATGTAAATCCACCACCCGGCAGAGGGGGTATTTACTCTTACCAGAAATTGTGGACTCATGATAAAGAGTCAATCAGGCTTATACAAGGAACAACGTGGAAGTTGGAAGAAGTGATCACTGGAATCCACCAGATGCAAGACCATAAAGCAATATCCAAAGGAGTAGTATTGGAACTTCGCAGATATAATGCCAAGTATATCACCAAAGTTTCACAGGCTCCATCTGATAGTAGACTGTCATGGCGACTAGGTGTGTTCAAAGGGTAGCTGCAGATCCCAATATTACATTAAACAGTCAGCCCTTGGCCTGAATTTGCTGGTTGTGCCGGTCCTCGGCATATTAGCTGTACATTGAAATTGATACCACTTGTGGAATGATTGATTTCAAATAATGTAACCTTAGCTCTTTTGGCATGGCGACACCACACACATCAATAGCAAAGATAACACCAGTCCCTAAATATCTGAGCCTCAAATAAGACAGGTTTCACCTACATTACTCTCCAAGGATCATTGGCACCTAATCTGCAACATCTAATTCAAATGTTTACACTTTAGTTGTGTTACACTTTAGGGATACCCAGATATCAGTATGCCTAATAAGGTTATTTCTAATCCTGTGGGGTTTCTAAAGCAACCTTTTACTTGTAGATATCACTTGTTAGTTTTGCAATTCTAATGCCTTAACAGTTGTTTTATGCAAAGTATGGGGTTAAATGGTATTTTTTTGGCACAGCTAGCAAGATATTTCATTTGAAGGCATCTCTGTGCCCTTGCTTGCTCGTTGAGGCTGCAGGCTTTTGCTGAGATTCTAAAAAGGCTGCAAGAAAGACGAGAGGCACGGAATATATAACCTCTGTAAAATGACTATCAAAAATGTTCCTACAGTACAGAGGCATTTTATATATCAACAGCTGAGTACTGTATGTTAAGGTGTCATTTTCAGGTATTCCAAGACTGATTTAACACAAGCCAAAAGAATATGAAATCCAAGCATCCAAAAAAGCAAGACTACTAAATTAATCCATTAATAAGACCAGCAGAATCCACATGAGGGAACCTTTCTCATTTAGGAACTTATATAATGAAAATAATAATGATGTGGCTGTTTCAAGCTTTCCCATATATAAAACGTCACTGCCAAAACATTGCGTGTAAGAAATGATGTCAAAATTGTTGTAAATCCGTTTGCCCCCTAGCATTTCTTCAAGTTTTTGTTAAGGGTTTATCTGGCTATGCGCCAGTAAAAGTTGATTGAACATTTGTGTCAGAACATTTTATAGTACCACTATAAATGTAACAGATTTCTTATTAAAATCATAAAAATTTACTTCAATTGCTATGCCAGTGTTTCAAATTCAACATTCGATTTTGAGATGCACATGAGTATGATCTTTCCTGAATAAACACCACATTCACAGTTAGGGCACTTTCACACTGGGGGCGGTGGGGGGTTAGCGTTAAATCAAAAAACAGAGAAAGGCTGGTGCCATGGAAGTCGGCTAAAACATACTTTTATTATTGCATGTGAACAACAGTAAAAAAAAACATTGTGTTTCAGCCATCAGGCCTTAATCATGGCTATTCACAGCAGGAATTTACTGTACTGTAAATATAAATGTATTGTGGTGGCTATAGATACTCTTTAAAGCAGACTTAAGTGGTTGCAAAGGCTGAAGGTTTTTTATCTTAATGCATTCTATGCATTAACCACTTCAGCCCCGGAAGGATTTCCAGCTTTAGGACCGGAGCCCTTTTTGCGATTCGGCGCTGCGTCGCTTTAACTGACAATTGCGCGGTCGTGCGACGTTGTACCCAAACGAAATTTGCGTCCTTTTTTCCCCACAAATAAAGCTTACTTTTGGTGGTATTTGATCACTGCTGCGTCATTTGTGATCGCCGCTATAAACAAAAGAAGAGCAACAATTTTGCAAAAAAACCCAAATTTCTTACTTTTTCCTAAAATACAAATCCAAAAAAAAAAATATAAAAAAACATTTTTTTCACCGTTTTTGGCCGATTTATATTCTTCTTCATATTTGCGATAAAAAAAATCGCAATCGGTGTTTATTGATTGGTTTGCGCAAAAGTGGTCGCGTTTACGGATGATGAGAATTCATTTTTGGGGTTTTAAATTTTTTTTTATTTTTTACTAATAATGGCGGCAATCTGCGATTTTTTGTGGTACTGCGATATTTCAGCGGACATGTCGGACCATTTTGACACTTTTTTGGGACCATTGGCATTTATACAGCGATCAGTGCTATAAAAATGCACTGATTACTGTGTAAATGCCATTGCCAGTGAAGGGGTTAACCTGCAGGGGGCGCTCTAAGGGTTAACTATGTTCCCTGGGCGTCTTCTAACTGTATGGGGGCTTGCCTAGCTGGGGAAGGGAAGTGGTCACAGCCTTCACATACAGGAAGGCTGTGATCACAGCCCTTCCCCCTCACACAGAGCGGAGGTCCGTGTTTACATACACGGACCTCCGCTCACTCGCTCCGGGGGGGCCATTGCGGGTAGCCGGCAGCAATCGAAGCCGCTGCACCTGCTCCCTGGCCCCCCCTGGACACAGTGAGCGCGTGGGTCATATGATGGCGTTTTGCGGGAACGAGCCACTTTGCCGCCGTCAGATGCCGATCGGCGGTCGGCAAGTGGTTAAGATAAAAAACCTTCTGTGTGCAGCAGCCCCTCTAATACTTACCTGAGGTCCATCTAGATCCAGCGATGTTGCATGAGAGACTCGGATGTCCGGGACTCCCCTCCTCATTTGGCTGAGACAGCAGCGTGGTGCCATTGGCTCCTGTTGCTGTCAATCAAAGTCAGTGAGCCAATGAGGAGAGAAAAGGGGGCAGGTCTGGAGCACGGCTCCATGTTTGAATGGACACAGGGAGCTACAGCTTGGGTGCCCCCATAGCAAGTGGCTTGCTGTGGGGGAACTCAACAGGAGGGAGGGGCCAGGAGCACCAAAGAGGGACCCGAGAAGAGCAGGATCTGGTCTGCTCTGTGCAAAACTAACTGCACAGAGTAGGTAAGTATGCCATGTTTGTTATTTTTAACTAAAAGAAAACTATGACTTTAAAGTATTAAATATCTTTTACATTGATATTTTTGTAGAAAAAAAAGAAAGGGAATAGTATTTTTTTGCAGTTATGTTCACCTAAAAGTCTCATATATGTGGAAACTGATCATTTATTGTTAAATAAAGGGATGCAATAAATCTGCAAAAAATAAATCAAGGTAAAGAATGAAACAAAAAAAGAGAAAAGGTTATATATGATACTGAATTAAAATGGAATCTCAATTTACAGCACAGGACAAAGTAGAAGCTAAACTTCTAAACACAAATTTTAAATCTATAAAAGGCAGTCCTAGCAATCAATGACCAGCTTGTGATGAAATGCTAACTCCGGCAGCTCCTGCTCCCGTCTTCCACCCAACACTATGCTCCCTGGAGAGCTGCTGTACACACGCTGGCAGGTAGGAAGTGCTACCGACACAGTGCTTTTTACTCCATGTTGTCCAGGTAGATCTCAACTTTCGAAAGGTTGTCTACCCCTGCTTTACAGCCTATACAGTGACTCTACATAGATTGGATTGGGGCCCTACTCCTAAACTAGAGCTGCTAAGAGTGCAGCAGGTGTGGTCAGCGCTGGAAAAGAGAACAGCAGAAATAGCATCAGTTGCACATTGAGATTTGCTTTGCCTTTCTCCAAACTGGTTGGACTTGATAGATATCGGTCTATTCTTCACCCTCTTAAAGTGGTTCTAAAGGCTGAAGGTGTCTTATCTTAAAGAATATGTAAACCCAACATTTTATTGATATGTGTCTGCTGTCCATGTACTTGTATGAAAAAGTATCCTGCTCTCTTTGTATTGCTTCCTCTGTGAAATCCCTGGTGTTCCTGCCAGTCCCTCTGCTTTCCTATTAAAAACTTACCACAGCAGGAGAGCACAGTGTGGTCAGTTGTCTAGCTGTGCTGGGAACTCTGGCCGCTTCAATGATCGGATTAGTCCTGACATGCCCCCCCCCCCCCCCCCGCAAAGCCATTCAGTGGGAAGTTCATTGTACTGCTTTTGTCCCCCAGCTTTTATGCAGCTGAGAACAGAGGGTATGTGATCACTTGTTTTTATACAGTACATACAGTATCTCACAAAAGTGAGTACACCCCTCACATTTTTGTAAATATTTTATTATATCTTTTCATGTGACAACACTGAAGAAATGACACTTTGCTACAAAGTAGTGAGTGTACAGCTTGTATAACAGTGTAAATTTGCTGTCCCCTCAAAATAACTCAACACACAACCATTACTGTCTAAACCGCTGGAAACAAAAGTGAGTACACCCCTAAGTAAAAATGTCCAAATTGGGTGCAAAGTGTCAATATTTTGTGTGACCACCATTATTTTCAAGCACTGCCTTAACCCTCTTGGGCATGGAGTTCACCAGAGCTTCACAGGTTGCCACTGGAGTCCTCTTCCACTCCTCCATGACGACATCATAGAGCTGGTGGATATTAGAGACCTTGCGCTCCTCCACCTTCCATTTGAGGATGCCCCACAGATTCTCAATAAGGTTTAGGTTAAGGTTTAGCAGCGCAAAAGGACATATGATGTGACACTTATAGTATAATGACACATATAAAGTGCTGGTGCTAACAAAGTCCATAAATGTGTAATCTTCAATGCGTGAAATAGCTCTAATGGTTAAATCCTCCACCTGTGCCACCACGTGAAAAGAGTAATCACTCTGAGGCTCACCAGAACACAAAGAGTTAATCAGCCCTTCCAGACAATCGGAATCCTGCTAAATCCGTGCATGGCCATCATAAATGCATTACAGGTGGTCAGCCAAACCTGAGTCCAAAGCTCCCCCTGTCTCCTTATTTCCACCAACGAGAGCTATTTCACGCATTGAAGATTACATGTTTATGGACTTTGTCAGCACCAGCACTTTATATGTGTCATTATACTACAAGTGTCACATCATATGTCCTTTTGCGCTGCTAAAAACTATGAACTGTTAATTTTCACGTTATAAATTAAGGGTTATAATGTATATAATTTTCCAAAATCTTCAAATATTAAAAAAAAAAAAAAAAAAAAAAAAAAAAGCATATCACAAGAGTGAATCATGTCAAGAGTTACATTTGTACTATTAATAGCAGAAGTGGCTAATTAATTTTGGAAGTATAGGGGTGGCCCAGGGCTTTTTTTTTCTCAGAGAATAGGTGAAGGTACTCCCTTCTTCTGAGTCACCCCTTGTGCCTTCTACCCACCTCCAGACACCATCCCTTGGTTCCGTCCCCTACCCCCCCAGTACCACCCCCTTTGGGGAATACAGAACCAAGTTTCATTTTGTTGGGCTAAGTAGTTTGTATACTTTGCTACTGATAACAAGAAAGGCAGTAAATTAGATTCTCTGCAGCCAGGAGCAAAATACCCCTCCCCCCCAGCAACAATATACCCTGCCCAACAAAATACCCCCCAGCACCAATAAATCCACCTCAGCAACAACAGGCCTCTGCCAGCAATAACAGATCTCCAAGCATCTAGCATCAATAGACCCCCTCCCTCATTAGTAGATCCCTCCCAGCAGCAATTGACCCCCCAGAAACAATAGATCCCCCAGTGACAATAGATTTCCCAGCAGCCAGCCTCATTTGGACCCTTAAACACACTCAACACCCCTTGCCATCACATACATTCTGTGCAGCAGGTGCTGGAACTGCTTTCCCTTGCATTCCAGTTGAATAAAATCCCTGGGTGGCCCACAGCAGCCAATCCAACCCCTCATTTCCCCTGTACAAGTAAAAAAAAAAGTTAACACCTGATTGGCTGTTTTGTTTAATTAGTCAGCATCTACTTATATTTTGAACCAGTGCAACTTGCTAAAGCGTGTGGTTTTTGTCAGAATCGTGCTAAAAGTTTTGTGTCCATCTTTTTCTCTGCATAAATCTGATTATACCATTCTGAAAGCAGCTGAGATTATTTCTTTAATGCTCCCACTATTTTTAGTTAGGATCCAAATTTGATCTTGCAGATTACAACTTCATATTCTATCTGTAGGACATCTGTTTAGCTGTGATGAACTTGTACCATGTAGACTAGCTGCAGGTTGCCGAGTTGCTGTTTCATTATATACTATAATTGGCTGCTCCTATCCTTTTATATAATCCTCATGTATATGACAGGGCAGGCATATAAGGGTGTTAATTAAAGCATATGTCAAAGGGAAAAAAAACATATGAATTACATTTCTGCAATACATGCACAGTTCCCTACGTTTTATCCCTGTAACCCTTTTGCTGCCAAAGCCGTTTTTTCATTTTTATTCTCTTTAACCACTTCAGCCCTGGAAGGATTTACCTCCTTAATGACCAGGCCATTTTTTGCGATACGGTACTGCGTTACTTAACTGACAATTGCGCGGTCATGCAGCATTGTACCCAAATAAAATTGATGTCCTTTTTCCCCACTAACATAGCTTTCTTTTTGTGGTATTTGATCACCTCTGCGGGTTTTATTTTTTAAACAAAAAAAACTGACAATTTTGAAAAAAAAAACAATATTTTTTACTTTCTGCTATAATACATATCCAAAAAAAAAAAATGTAAAAAAACAAATGTCTTCATCAATTTAGGCCAATATGTATTCTTCTACATATCTTTGGTGAAAAAATCCCAATAAGCGTATATTGATTTGTTTGCGCAAAAGTTATAGCGTCTACAAACTACGGGATAGATTTATGGATTTTTATTTTTTATGTGTTTTACTGGTAATGGCAGTGATCAGCGATTTTTAGCAGGACTGCGACATTGCAGTGGACAAATCTGACCCTAAGTGACACTTTTTGGGTACCAGTGACACCAATACAGTGATCAGTGCTAAAAAAATGCACTGATTACTGTATAAATGACACTGACAGGGAAGGGGTTAACCCTAGGGGCAATCAAAGGGTTAAATGTGTTTTCTTACTGTGTGGGGGAAGTGCTGACAGGAACAACACAGAGATCGGTGTTACTAATCTCTGTGAATAGCAGATCTCCATGTTTTCCCCTGTCGGAACGGGGATTCGCCTTGTTTACACAGGCAGATCCCCGTTCCACCTCTCTGTAGCGCGATCGGGTCCGCCGGGCACGTGCATTGGGTCCTCCTCTGTGAAGCAGGCGCAGCACCCACAGTATCTATTGCGGGAAACATCGTACAGGTACGTTGTTTCGTGCAGCAGAGCTGCCCTGCCGCAGTATATATTCGGTGTGTGGTCTTTAAGTGGTTAAAGTGAAATTTTATCTTTAAAATGGTTGTAAACACATAAAATGAAGTGGTTCAGAATATGTAAATAAGGTAACAAAATAGTATTGGTCACCGGGATCCCTGTATCAATTGTGCTGTAATATACTAAGTTAAACCATGAACAGCATGCAAATAAAGTAATAACTATAGCACAATGCAGGAAAACAAATTGTGCTACAATTCAAATTTAGTTTCCTACATTTTAGCACCTGGTCAGTGGTGATGTAAAAAAAAAAAAAAAGCAACACTTTAAGACTAGCAGACCTATTACATTTCAACCTATTTTAAACAAGCACCTTTAATATAAACTGATTAAAACAGAAATATGGTTTTAGTAAACCTAATTTATTAAACCACATATTGCACAATAATAAAATGAATACACATGCTGTATATAGTATTAAAAACTCTATTAATGAATACACATATAGTATTGAAAACTCTGTCTTCAATAAATTAAAACTTCTATTAAAATCAGTTATTCCACACTGCTA
The DNA here is from genome assembly GCA_018402905.1 of Glandirana rugosa. NCBI lineage: Eukaryota > Metazoa > Chordata > Amphibia > Anura > Ranidae > Glandirana > Glandirana rugosa. The sequence continues at coordinate 584,436 of BLSH010328665.1, forward strand.
ATATTACTTGCTTCAGAATAAAACAAATTATGGACCATTTTTTATTACATAGCCAGTTTTCTTCCGAAGAAGTAGAGTTAAAGACTGTGGGACTTCTGCAGATTCAGTGCAGCCACATTTATTGCAAATTAAGGTCCAATCACTTGAATTTATATGTAGTCGGTTCTACCTCGAATTAGGCACTGTTTTTGGCAAAAATTCTTCCTCTTTTTTTTTATTTGTGACAAAAGTATGTTTCTATCTGTTTAGACCTGAATATCTATGTTTTGATTCTCCTTTCACCTTATTTAAAGTGTTGATATAGATAAATATAAGGTAATGGCAGCCATGTGTGCAGTAAATTGTTGTTAATGAAATGCCTGCTTTCTCTGCATACATTTATATTTCCCTTCAAATAAAGCACAGACAATTTGGATGTAAGGAATTGACGGGGATTGTTACCATGGAGACCAGATGGCAACATACAGAGAGGAAAGGATTTCCTGCTCCCTGCTGATTCTCAGAATTCTATATTAATATTTTTGCCTTTCACACAGGTCTGATTAGCACTGGTGTGCAGGAACAGCTACACATGCGATTTTTCATCTCAGAGGTTCCAAAAATATCTTACAGAAAAGGCTCTGGTACATGCTACTGTCTGAGATTTTTGGGGCATTGTTGAGATTTCTAAGGTATAAAGGTTTTCTTTGGGCAATATACAGTAAATAAAGAGTATACAGCTGTTGATCATTGCTTGGCACAGCTATGAGGGTGCCATGTAGAAAGTATCCTTCCATGCTGCACCTTTTTATGTTCCCAATTTGACAAGTACCCCTCACTGACAGAAAATATGGCAGTGTCACTATCTAGGAAACAAAGTGCTTCAGAACTACTTGTCCTGGCATCAATAGGAAAGGTCTGGATCCAGGATGTGGGCAGTAATGGTGGATTTGGAGATGTGTCAGAAAATGTTCTGCCATCACCCTACCTGAAGATAGCATGTTACCACACCATGATGTAAAAAGCAGATGAGGTCAGACCTCTGCAAGGAGGTTCACTAAACTGAAATGTGCTGCTTGCCACACCCTTGCCCAACTATGATGGTATACATCCCCTTTTAGCCCACATAGGAAGCAGTCCAGAGACCAGTCAGATGACTGCACTGAGACCCAAGAAAATACATTAGTCTCATGATTCGGAAGAAAATAAAAAATTACGTCACCAAAAGAAGTTTGATAGTTTAAAATTTTAAGCACTGTAATTTTAATAACTATTAATTCCTGCTATTGTGATTATAAGCTATATCCCATTTTTGTGCCCAGAAATATAGCTTTGAAAAGGGAAAACATCAAGAAATCATGTTAATGTTAATGAACTACTTATACTTTCTGATATTAGACTAATGGTACACATAGACATGACATTTTTTATTGAGTCTAGGTGACTGTCACAGGCAAATGTATTCCATCACTCTGCAAAGAAGTAATGGGCTCTGCTGCAGATGGCTCTTAGGCTGCATCCCTCAGAAACACTAAGACTGGCAACAGCCCAGCAGTACTCTACAATAATCCTAAATCTAAACCCATGGACCAAATAAACTTTGGTACAGGTTTCCAGGTGGAGATAATCCTTTACACAGGAGAAAACGCATGAGGTTCAGGTCAAATATGGGTTTGAGATGAACCCAAAACATTTGCAGTTCAGGAAAACTGCAAACGAATGTAGTCATTCATGGTTATAGCAACCAAATACCAATAATGCACTTCATGGCCTTTGAAATTTGGTCAGGCTGCCTCAAACGGCCAATAATGGGTGGTTTCTTATTTGCCAGCCCCATCGCTAGAAAAGAAAGGGTTACCAGCAGCTAGTGTGTGTTGTAGTATATAAGGAGGGCTCACAGTGCTTGCCGGAAGCGAGAGCTGTGCTGTACAATGCTATATCACTGTGAATTGGAGTGTGTAACTCCTTTTTTTCGCAGGGCATAGACCCAACAGTCCTTTTTAGAACTACCTTTTTGTGTGTGTGTTATTAACAACTTCAGTTGCTCTTCAGCCCCGCAGACTTTTTTTTGGGAGTTTACTTCATTTTCTTTCACTTCACGTTTTTATATAGCATTTTTTTTTTTACTATCGAATGGATTTCAAAACAAAACATACACACACGCATAACAGGCCTGGGATTTGGTGTTTCAGTTTTTATTTTTTTGCCATAGGTGATACTAAAGTTAGGCAATAAAGTGGTGGAGTTTCTGTACATGGAGCTGTTATTAGTGAGAAATTTCAGTACCAGACAAAATACTCTAATTTTTATTTCATGATAAAAACAGCCATGTCTTTACCTTTTAAATGACATCCTAATAAAACTGCACGCATACTGTGCAATGGCTATACAATATTTGTGGCTGTTTTCTCTGAAATAATATACTCTAATTTTGATTTCAGATAAAGTCTGCCTTGTTCCTCCCTCTTATGTTGCGCATAATCAAGCTGTGTACATGCTCTCCAGTCACTGTTCTCTATGTGTGGCTGTTGTCTCCTACAGTATAACTAAAGGCAAAACTTTTTTTTAGTTTTGGATGGAGGAGAGATGGATTAGAACCAGGACCGGTGCTACCACTATGCAAACTAGGCAGCCGCCTGGGGCGCACTGCTGCCTAGGGGCGCCCAGCCACTGGTTTCCCTCCGTGTCTGCATGCTCTGCAGGCTACAGCATGTAACTAACTCAATCTCAGAGCAGCTGCTCCGTCGGACTGGTAGTGTATTTAGAGGCGCATCGCAGCACTGGTGCCAGCGCTAGAGGAAGCAGAGCCAATGCTTCCTGTATAGCGCCACCTCCTGTCACATGGGAAGGGCAAAGGTGGAGTCAGGGATGGAGATGGCAAAATGAGGCTTTGCCTAGGGCAAGGGTAGGCAACCTGCGGCCCCCCAGCTGTTGCAGAACTACAAGTCCCATCATGCCTCTAGGAGTAATTGTAACTGCCAGGCTTGCTATGCCTAATGGGAAATGTAGTTCCACAACAGCTGGAGGGCGCAGGTTGCCTACCCCTGGGCTAGGGTGTCAAAAATCCTTGCACCAGCCCTGATTAGAACACCTGTCAGTTTTTAATGCTGTCTGTGTTCTTTTTATAATTTTGATACATCTGTTTCACATTTACTAATGCACATTGCTTTTGCGCAACTATTAACAGGAACCTGCTAAGATAGCAATACGACAGCTACCGTCATTGACCACAGTTGAGGGTTTTTATCCTGATCTTTTAAATGGAAAAAACTGCGCTTATGACTCTTGAAAATAAAAAAACAAAAACAAATGTAAAGTTGGGTGAAACCCACCAGTGATTAAACTAGCTGCAACTCTACTGTCAGACATAATCATAAATAAATGGAGTCGCGCTGACAGTTAACAATTATTGGTGTGAAAAACATAATGAGAACTATATAATATGTACTAAAATAAGTCCAAACATAAAATCCAAAAATGGCGCTGCAAAGATTGATTGGTAAGATAAAGTCCTCCTCATATGTGACCCAGGTTGGAAAACATACAGTCATCATCCATCACCATGTGCAAAAGTCTGCAGGAGACACCACCACTTTGGTATGCTAAAATTGCTTGCTTACCAACTAGAATGGACTTTTGCTTGAGAAAGGTCAACAGTGCTTTTGGCTATATACCCAGCCAGGGTATGACAACGTCATCCTGTAGGGCAGAGGGACGTGCTGACGTCATTGCCTACCTTGGTTGCCGGAAGTGTGGGTTGCTTTACTCTACGCCGGCCGGCGAGATTGTTTTAGTGTGTTTTTTTTCTACATTAATGTAAGTGTGATTCTATCTTTTAATAAACTGCCATTATGTTTTAACACTATCCTGCGCATCTTCTGTTTTTGGGTTTTATATGATGGAATTGTGGTTGGATTATCCCTACTTTGGCCCAAAGGAACCCCGCAGGAACATCCCTGAGAGGCCCTGGGTATATAGCCAAAAGTGCTGTTGACCTTTCTCAAGCAAAGGCTCATTCTAGTTGGTAAGCAAGCAATTGTAGCATACCAAGGTGGTGGTGTCTTCTGCAGACTTTTGCACATGTTGACGGATGGTGACTGTGTTTTCCAACCTGGGTCACGTATGAGGAGGACTTTATCTTAACAATCAATCTTTGCAGCACCCTTTTGGATTTTATGTTTCGTCTTATTTTAGTACGTTATATATTTCTCATGTTTTTCACAATATATGTTAACTGTCAGCGCAACTCCATTTATATATGATTTTTATCCTGATCATTGCTTAAATACTTAGTAAGTCAATAATATGGAAGCATCTACACATCAGGTGTCATTGTATCTTTATGCAAAGGGTTAATCAGGGTCCTTGACTAGCTAAATATACAAGGATAAGGATGACAACCAGATGACACACACCTTTGTTACACATGACAAACAGTAATAGCAGTGCTTATATTTCAATAGTGACAGATTTCTTAGAAGACTGTATTTCTCATTGTGATGTGCACACTTCAAATAAATTTACTCCCATGGTAAAGTACTTCACTCCATTCTTTCAATAAAAAAAAAAAAAAATTATCCCCATGCCAAGGCTTGCTAAACAAGAGAGAGAAACACAGCGGCTCTAAGTGTAGCCGTAAAATATAAAATGTATTGCACAGATAAAAAGTTACTCACAAACGGATGAATAATGCAAGTATTACAGTATAAGTCACTGTGCACTATGTCTGTTCCAACTAGCAGCACTGTCCAGGGGGACGATAGATGGAAAAGCCGTGGTGTCTTCAGTATTCCTGGGTCAGGTCACGTCGGTGGATACCATCGCTTCCTGGTTCCGGGAGCTGCAGTGCGGGCACGGGTGTCGTCACTTCCGGTAGCGTGCTAGCATTCGGCGGCGCGTTATCGGAGTCTGCGCTCCTTCTTCAGGCTGGTGTAGCCTTCCCCCTGGACAGCGTTGCTAGTTGGAACAGACATAGTGCACAGTGACTTATTCTGCAGTTCCTGCATTACTCATCCATTTGTGAGTACATTTTTATTTGTGCAATACATTTTATATTTTATGGCTACACTTAGAGGCGCTGTGTTTCTCTCTCTTGTCCACTGCAGAGGTCCTCTTACCTTTACACCAATGGCCATTTGGGAAGCCGTCCCTATTGGATTTCATCGCAGTACCTATTGGCCTCTAAAATAGAGCCTACTATTTATACCATTATCATTTCACGGGGCTGGAATGGGTAAGTATGGTGGCACTATAATTGTTGGCACCTCATGCCTGGGTAGGCAACTTGGTAAGAGGCTGGAAAGGGGTTGGGAAGATCAGAAGGAGGGGAAAGGGGAAGGGGGGGAATAAGGGGAGGGGGATGGAGGTAGGGAGGAATGGAAGGAAAATCTGTGGGACTATAGCGGTGCAAAGATAGATCAAAGTAATGCAGTAATAATAAAATGTTCAAATTTATTCAATTTACACATAAAAAAAGTACATATGGTACTTGAATGACAATAAAAACAACAACAAGGGACAATCATTTCATATTGTAGTTCAATCATGCACCAACAATGACCCCCTGTGTTACCAAGGCTTGCTAAAACCTTACCAAAAGCTTGTTTAAAGCTACAGCGAGCACTTCATTAAAACTGTATTCAGTACTTCCAGATTTGAGCTGAATGGTGCCTTAAAGTCGAGCTCCACGAACCCTGTCTATGCTCCTGTGCAGCACTCTGCCTCTTCATCTGATGCTGAGATGCTAAACCCAGGGCATCAAGAACATGACCTTTTGTGAGCACGTCATCAGGCCTGGGCTCACAGAAGAATGACGCAGAGAACATTGTCCATGTCACTTCATGAATGCAGTTTTCTGCATCAATGAAGACTACCCAGCAGTGGTGTTTTCTTTTGGGGGGGCAGCAATCAACCAGAAGCCCCCCCCTCCGGGCAGCCAGCTGCACTTAACCAGTAACCCCCCAACACCACCCCGCCCGCCTGCTTGCTGTCTGCCCAGCACTTACCCCATCTTGGTGGCAGGTGACGGACAGCGGGTCGGGCAGTGGATGACAGCGGCGAGTTGTGGGTCAGGCAGTGGGTGACAGGTGGCAAGCTGTGGGTCAGGCAGCGGCTCCTGTGTCCTCTCTTATATCACGGGGGCTTCCCCCGTATGTCTCTTCTCTCCTCCTGCTAGGTGTCCAATAGGATTGCCTGTCCTTTCGCCAATCAGGTGACGGGCCTCAGACCCGCTTCCCGATTGGCTGGGAGGAGGATCAGTGTGGCGATAACAATTATTCATTATCGGCACACAACTGGATGGGTTTCGGGCGCAGTGCCTTGCACCCAGAACCCACCCTTTTTTGAAACCTATTAGAGCTCTGGCTCTAATCACATGCCTCCAACCCCCCCCCCCCCCTTGGAATCCATGCATCCAGTGTCCCTGTATGTAGATAAGGGGGCCAGACGCAAGGATGGGGGGTGGCGGCCGTGCGCCCCTAATGCATGGGCCGCCACTGCTACCCAGTGCTGTCACAGGAGACACAGAATCCTGGGATATCATGCGACTGGACCAAAGGCAACTACAAAAAATGTGCATGTACAAAAAACATTTTAAAAAAGGATCGCAAGGGGGTTGAGCCTCAAGTGCTTCAAGAAAGGACCTTGAAACCTGAAATTATTTGTAAATGCTTGTTGTGCATGCTGCTCCTCAATCAGCTAAGGTTAGCTTGCAAGACACAAAATATTACTGTTGCTCCTTATCTTGGGTTTAAAATCCATCAATTTCGCAAGGGCAAGGATTTGTCAAGTATCTTTAGATATAATTTTCTTATGCTTTTTGAATATTTGGTAACTGGTAAACCTTCTAGCTGCAATTGTGTCCTGTTTGTCTACTTTGACCTCCTAATAAAAGGATGAGCAGTTTGAAGCCTTACCAGCAGGATGCACTGTGTTCATGCAGGCTCTTTATTCATCTATAGACACTCTTCAAGGAGTGACAAGGAACACTTTCTGCAGTGCAGTTTGTCATTAAGTCTATTCTATTTGGCCATCAATTTGGCACATGGCAAGGCTCTCGAACAATCATACACAGTGGGAGCACCTCAGATAAAATGTAATTCCTGCGTGTTACTATGAATCTCAATGGCAGATTATTATAATTAAGTAAATGCAAAGAATTTGCTTTAAAATTGGCGTGCAGAAGCAGCAGCTTACTCTCTGCAAATAAGAGAAGCTGATTACATAATAAAAAGCTAGCCGACAAGGAAAAACAACTTTGAAACACCCAAGGTGAAAAGCTGCTTAAAATGTTTTGTACTGCAAATGTCATAGCACGGGCAGAATTAACGAACACATTAACAAATAATATGTACAAACAATCTTTCTGTTTAAATGCTAGTGCTAAACCTAATATACAAAACTCAACAACTGAATGTCTATCTTTTGTTTCTGCTGCTTCTGCTGACACTGCAAAAAAAAAAAAAAGGTCTTTATCATTGATTAAAGGAAAAAGGTTTCAGTAAATCGGAGACAATTGAGTTATACTACTAGGAGGCTTTGGACCCAAACAAAGCCATTGACTAGCCAGGTATAAGCCCTCCCACTCCCAACACGTTTTGGCTACTGCAAATGTACTAATAAGGAAGATATTTCAGGGGTACTACTCCTGAAAACAAATTGCAGAACCAAAAGAGGGCATTTACTCCATCTTGGACTTGGAAGCCTTAAATGTCTTCATTCTAGTTCAACAGTTCTGCATGAAATCTACCAAGTCTGTCATAGCCTCTTTTCGAGAGGGAGAGTCCCTAACCTCAGTGGATAGCAAGGATGTATACTTTAATGTCTCAACATTCCAGTGAAATGGCATTATTTACATTTTGCTCTGGGCACACAATAGGGTTGATTTACTAAAACTGGAGAGTGCAAAATCTGGTGCAGCTCTACATAGAAACCAGTCACCTTCCAGGTTTTATTGTGAAAGCTTAACTGAACAAGCTAAAAATAGAAGCTGATTGGCTACCATGCCCACTGTTACCAGTTTGTGGGCCTAAGATTTGGCCTATCACCTGCATCCTAAATGTTCAGCAAGGTTGTGGTCCTGGTGCTAGCCTTGTGGGATGCCTAGATAACCTCTAGTTGAGAGAACAGTCAGCTCAAACGCTGACCATCAATGTGACATGGACAGTCCTGACCCTGAAAAAGGATTGGTTGGATTTTAAACCTTAAAAAAGCAGCGCTTTAACCAACACACTCGGAATATCTAGTCCTAGATACAGCCAAAGCCAGAGACTTTTCTCCCTATGAAAACTTCTGACTCTCCAGTTTCATATTTGGATTCTACAGCCCTAGATCCATTCAACTCCTGACATCGAAGACCAGGTTATCTCTCACCTGATGGCTCAGGAATTCAGCTGCTAGTCACCTGCTTGGTGCAGAGAACTTGTTTGTCAAAGAAATCCTGTCTCCCAATGAACATTCTGAAGTTACGAGTGATGTCCCTGCAATGCTAGACACCTGGACTGGAGGGTCATCCAATCAGGATCCAGTCAGACAATGCCATAGCAGTGGTGTAGTTCATTCACCAGGTAGAAACCAGGAGATATTTTTGCAAAAGAGTTAGAAAATAGTTTTGGACTGGGCAGATCTCCATATTTCAACCTTGTCTGCCATTCACATTCCAGATGTGGACAACTGGCAATGCCTGAACCCAGGGGAAGAGTCCCTACATTCAAAAGTGTTTTGAGACCCATGTCACAGGTGGGGACATCAGATGTGGACCTCCTGGTTCTACACCAAACTGTGCTTCAGGGGCAGAGATCCTCTGGTGGAAGCAGAGAATGTTCTGGTGACTTTGTGGGATTAGTACAGCCTGATTTACTCCTTTCCTCTAAAAACAATGTCATATCCACTATGCAGGATCAAGATGGAGGACTTTCTGGTGATCCCCATTCTTCAGAACTGGCCCAGGCAGATGTGGTACTCTGACCTGATCAATCTTGTCAGAAATCTCCATGTTTTTAATAGCCAGATAACTTTCCTCTCGTAAGGTCTATCATTGCACATGGAAGGCTTACATAGCCTGGTGTAAGTAAAAATATTTCCTTGCAGAAAATACTCCATGCACTTTATGCAGTCAGGCCTGGATCAACATTTGGCCCAAGTACTGTGAAGAGACAAATCTAAAAGACCACTAGCTTACCATTTTGAACCCTTTGTACAGGGCATCACTCAAATGGCTCTCTCTCATTCACAAGATTGTGTTCCTTGTCGCCATCACCACAAGGTGTGTGTTTGGTGGCCTTAGCCTGTAAAAGAACCCCTTTTGGTCTTACACAAGGATAAGGTAGTGTTAAGGTCTAGAGCATCCCTTCTTTGGCCTTTCACCCAACCAACTTCTCAATCCACCAATCTTAGTAGCTCAGACAGATCATTGTTCAAGCTGATGGTCTTAAAGCAGTGACTCCACTTGATCACTTGTACCTACAAGCAAGCTTATAATAAAGCTTACCTGTAGGTACAAAGAATATCTTCTAAACTTGCACCGTTTAGGAGATATTCACAAGTTCTGAAGCTGATGAATTTACCAGTGCATGCACATTGCGCTATGAAACGAGTGCACACTCAATTTGCTTCCAATCTAGTTTGCCGTGGAGTGATTGTGACTTCCATACACATGCACAGGAGTGACGTCACTTGTCTTTGCACTCCTCACCTGGTTGCCGCCAGGCACGCTTGACACCCTCTGAATCAAATAAGTTTATCTTGGTCTCATCAGATCACAGGACATGGTTCCAGTAACCCATGTCCTTAGTCTGCTTGTCTTTAGAAAACTGTTTGCCGGCTTTCTTGTGCATCATCTTTAGAAGAGGCTTCCTTTTGGGACGACAGCCATGCAGACCAATTTGATGCAGTATTCGGCGTATGGTCTGAGCACTGACAGGCTGACCCCCACCCCTTCAACCTCTGCAGCATTGCAGGCAGCACTCATACGTCTATTTCCCAAAAAAACCTCTAGATATGATGATGAGCATGTGCACTCATCTCCTTTGGTCGACCATGACGAGGCCCGTTCTGAGTGGAACATGTCCTGTTAAACCACTGTATGGTCTTGGCTACCATACTGCAGCTCAGTTTCAGGGTCTTGGCAATCTTCTTATTATAGCCTATGCCAACTTTATGTAGAGCAACAATTCTTTTTTTCAGATCCTTAGAGAGTTCTTTGCCATGAGGTGCCATGTTGAACTTCCAGTGACCAGTATGAGAGAGTGAGAGCTATAACACCAAATTTAACATTCACACCTGAGACCTTGTAACACTAGCGAGTCACATGACACCGGAGAGGGAAAATGGTTAATTGGGCCCAGGAGGGTCCCTCATGTGAATGAGTATGCGGTACTTAGTACCTCTACCCATTCACCAAAAAGTGAGTAAAGACACTACACAAGTTTTTGACAATTTCTTTATTAAAGAAAAGCCCCTGATACAGACAGCAGCAGGATAGACAAAAGTGAGATATTGGCAGGAGAGAGCACAATAATCTGGCAAACAGAAAGTGCAGAGACACGGCTAAAATCAGGAAGTTAATGGGAGGAGCAAAGAGTTCAAGGTTCAAGACAAACTGGATTCCAGGTAGGATCATTCAAGGAATTGTTCGGGGAACTGTCCAGCATTCCAGGTGGTTTGGCAAGCAGAGTCATTGCCAGACACAGCAGAGGTTCCAGATTCAAGTCCAGCCCCTGGCAGTATTTTAATATTTATTGAATGTTAGTCTAATGTACTGTCTCTAAGCATTGTTTTGGTTACACAAAACACATTCCGTGTAGTCAATTTACCAATGGTTTTGACCATTGCATAATGCTGTGGCTCACATTCCCAAACTTTACTTTGTATTACACTATTACACTGTTGGAAGAATGCACTCTTTGTTTAAAAATAATAACAACATTGAAATTTAAAAAAAAGCATTCAGTATACAAAAATAGAATTTTTATACTGAATATAAAATGAATATATATATATATATGTTATCTACCAGTTGTCACAATACAGCATTTTCCATAATAATGGTCCATCAATGAGGATTAATTTCCTAGCGCAAAGTGAACTCAAGTGATGGGAACTTGCGATTATATTGAGCATTCAATCATATTAAAGGGAATTTAAAAACAGGGACTTCTGCTGTGCCTGATTGCATGTATATAGCAAAATATCTCTAAATCCCCTCCAAGAGCAAGACAGTCCCATGGAAATGGTTCATAGAGGTTTAAAGAAACCTTGTTAAGGAAAATACTCAATCTGCCATCGTTGGCCTCTCCTCCTGAATGCTAATTGCCTAGCTTAAATGCTGATCCTTTACCTGGATACATTCAGACTTCATGAATCAGAACAAGTATAGAAATCAAAGCAATTATGGCTTAAAGTGGGCCTAGACTCATGCAACCTTATCCTTCAAATAGTGTGAGAAAGTCAGCAATAATAAAGCACTGGCAGTGGGCATTCTGCTCCTGCTGCTTGTTTGTCTAGGCCTACTTTGTTGTTATTCTGCGGCAATATTTTCTGCAAAGAGGTTGCCAACGCCATATTACTGGATGCGCAAACTACCACTAGGCAGCTACTTATGTTTCTAGACACTGCCTTTAGATGACCCATTTAATGTAATTCAGTGATCAGAAGCAGGAGTGGGTGGGATATTACTTTGATGGTGTCAGACTTTGGATGAATCCCGTGTATGGAGTGTGCCTAGGTACTGTCACTGTGCAGAAGTGCTCCGCTACATCTAGAATCCTATGCTGAAGGTGTGTTTTTACTGGTTTGCATTGTCACATAAAATTATGCCAATTAATCCTCGTAAGACAGACAGATTACCTTTAAATACGTGCCTTGCTGCTTCTGTGTAGAACTAGTTGCTTATTTCTTTGCACAAACACATGAAAAACAAACCACACTTTGAATGAAAAATGTGAATTAAAGTGGTTCTCAAGGCTGGACATTTTTTACCTTAATGCATTCTCTGCATTAGAGTATAAATGTCCCATTACTTGTATCACCCCTTCACCCCCTGTGTTCTTACCTGAGCCTGATCTCAATCCAGAATGCTGTGCCATCTGCAGCAGCTCTCTCCCATCTCTCTGTTCACAGAGGCAGCAGTGGGACTCATTGGCTCCTGCTGCTGTCAATCATATCATGTGAGCAGAGAGTGGGGGGCAGGGCTAAGATGCACAGTCAATAGATGCACATGGTTCAGTAGCAAGCCTGCAGGAGTACCCAAGTAGTGGCTTTATGTGGTGGCGCACAGAGAAGAGGAGGACACCAGAGTGCTGGAGAAGGACCTGAGAAGAGGAAGATTGAGGCTGCTCTGTACAATACCATTGCACAGAGTAGCTAAGTATAACATGTTTATTATTTTAATAGAAAACAAAATTATCAGGCTGCACAAATCTCCCCACTTACTATGCTCTAGGCTACCTCCGACATTCCACTCTGGGTTCTTTTGGAAATCCCCAACTGTGCACTGGTCTTTATCTCCGCCCTCCTATGGCTTCCCACTAAACTGCGCCCCCCTCAGTTAGCCCTGTAATGGCTCATAGCCTGAAGCTTTTGGACTCGGTTTGGTATTCCGGTAGGCTTATGTCTAGAGTTGAGCGAACCTCTGGAAGTTCGGGTTCTGCAGGTTCGGCCGAACTTCGGGACAAAGTCTGGGTTCGGGTCCGGACTTGACCCGAACTTTGACCCGGATCCCAAACCCCATTGAAATCAATGGGGACCCGAACTTTTAGGCACAAAAATAGCTGTAACAAAGTCCTGGAAAGTCCTAGAGGTCTGCAAAAGGAAGGAAAATGAGGGTAAGGGTCGGACAAGTGCCCTACAAAGAAATGGGGATAGGGAAATAACTTAAAATATTTTTTAAGCTAAAATCACATAAAAAAAAATGGAGGTGGATGGGGAGTTGGAGGTTGAGGAGGTGGTGAACGTGTCGGTGGAGGAGGAGGAGATAGCCAACACTGTTTTTTTAGGAATTTTTTTTTTAAACCAGAAATGTAGATGCACTTTTTAATTTTGTGCAAGAAACAATAATCGGTCCCTTTTAAGCAACAGTAGGAACCCCTCCCTATTGAACTAGGAGATGATTTTAGATTCTAAAATCATCTCCAAGTTGTACAGGGAAAGCCTCCAGCTGTTGCTTTAAGGGAAAGATTATTGTTCTAAAATCATCTTCAAAGTGTGTGGGAAAAGCCTGTTTCAGCCGCATGAAGCCATATTAGTGTTCTAAAATCATCTTCAAAGTGTGTGCGAAAACCCTGTTTCAGCCGCATGAAGCCATATTAGTGTTCTAAAATCATCTTCAAAGTGTGTGGGAAAAGCCTGTTTCAGCCGCATGAAGCCATATTAGTGTTCTAAAATCATCTTCAAAGTGTGTGGGAAAACCCTGTTTCAGCCGCGTGGAGCCATATTAGTGTTCTAAAATCATCTTCACAGTGTGTGGGAAAAGCCTGTTTCAGCCGCGTGGAGCCATATTAGTGTTCTAAAATCATCTTTAGTGAAGTTCTAAAATCATCTTCACAGTGTGTGTGAAAAGCCTGTTTCAGTCGCGTGGAGCCATATTAGTGTTCTAAAATCATCTTCACAGTGTGTGGAAAAAGCCTGTATCAGCCGCGTGGAGCCAGAAGATGATTTTAGAACACTAATATGGCTCCATGCAGCTGAAAGAGGCTTTTCCCACACACTGTGAAGATGATTTTAGAACACTAATATGGCTCCACGTGGCTGAAACAGGCTTTTCCCACACACTGTGAAGATGATTTTAGAACACTAATATGGCTTCATGCGGGTGAAACAGGCTTTTCCCACACACTGTGAAGATGATTTTAGAACACTAATATGGCTCCATGCGGGTGAAAGAGGGTTTTCCCACACTTTGAAGATGATTTTAGAACACTAATGTGGCTTCATGCGGCTGAAACAGGGTTTTCCCACACACTGTGAAGATGATTTTAGAACACTAATATGGCTCCATGCGGGTGAAACAGGGTTTTCCCACACACTTGGAAGATGATTTTAGAACACTAATATGGCTTCATGCGGCTGAAACAGGGGTTTCCAACACACTTTGAAGATGATTTTAGAACACTAATATGGCTTCATGCGGCTGAAACAGGGTTTTCCCACGCACTGTGAAGATGATTTTAAAACACTAATATGGCTCCACGCGGGTGAAACAGGGTTTTCCCACACACTGTGAAGATGATTTTAGAACACTAATATGGCTCCACGCGGGTGAAACAGGGTTTTCCCACACACTTTGAAGATGATTTTAGAACACTAATATGGCTTCATGCGGCTGAAACACAAAGTCGGCGTACTTCGGTATAATCACAAGATTTTAGTAGAAGTTTCACACACCCTTTTGGGACAAAGTCAGCGTACTTTGGTATAATCACAAGATTTTAGTAGAAGTCTGAAACAGGGTTTTCCCACACACTTTGAAGATGATTTTAGAACACTAATATGGCTTCATGCGGCTGAAACAGGGTTTTCCCACACACTTGGAAGATGATTTTAGAACACTAATATGGCTTCATGCGGGTGAAACAGGGTTTTCCCACACACTTGGAAGATGATTTTAGAACACTAATATGGCTTCATGCGGCTGAAACAGGGTTTTCTCACACACTGTGAAGATGATTTTAGAACACTAATATGGCTCCATGCGGGTGAAACAGGGTTTTCCCACACACTTTGAAGATGATTTTAGAACATTAATATGGCTCCACGCGGGGGAAACAGGGTTTTCCCACACACTTTGAAGATGATTTTAGAACACTAATATGGCTTCATGCGGCTGAAACAGGGTTTTCCCACACTTTGAAGATGATTTTAGAACACTAATATGGCTTCACGCAGCTGAAACAGGGTTTTCCCACACACTTTGAAGATGATTTTAGAACAATAATATGGCTTCATGCGGCTGAAACAGGGTTTTCCCACACACTTTGAAGATGATTTTAGAGCACTAATATGGCTTCACGCAGCTGAAACAGGGTTTTCCCACACACTTTGAAGATGATTTTAGAACACTAATATGGCTTCATGCGACTGAAACAGGGTTTTCTCACACACTTTGAAGATGATTTTAGAACAATAATCTTTCCCTTAAGGCAACAGCTGGAACCTTTCCCTGTACAACTTGGAGATGATTTTAGAACACTAATCTTTCCCTTAAAGCAAAAACATGGAACCTTTCCCTGTACAACTTGATGATGATTTTAGAACACTAATCTTTCCCTTAAAGCAAAAGCTGGAACCTTTCCCTGTACAAGTAAAAAAGGGGGTATTGGGACTTTAAGATGAGGTGCGTACGAAGGCGCACCTCCATCCCTATTTGATTTGCAAAAAGTAAAGGGAGTTGGGACTTTAGATGAGGCAATTAACCAATGAGGTATATAGTATGAACATGTTTTATTAAAAAATAAATAAATACATAGTAGCGTCAAGAATCGTTGGTCAGATACACAACCAAGGATATACATGCTCACAGGCATGGCATAATTATAAACGCTAATAACTGTACATAGATCTAAAATGGCAACATCAACAATAGATTGAAATTGATAGAGTAGATTGTATAAATTCATATATGTACATACACCCATATAACAATGCTGTAAGACACATAAAAAAGATTGATTGATTGATTAATACATGATTGAAAAAGTATAGTTGATATCAATGTAATTGAGTCTTTCAAAAAGAATCCCATAAGGCACATAACCACATCCTAAATTCCCGACGCGTTTTGTGTATACAACACTTCCTCAGGGGCGGATGCTTGATACATCTACAAAAAACATATGTAGGGGATAATTACATTTAGTATTGGGCAGATCATTATGGGGAAAAAAGAAAAAATATCAATTTAAAAAACTCACAAAAGATGGAGCGATTGATGTATGGTGTGCATGGATCCAGGGTGAGGGATGGTGTCCGGCCCGGGAGCTGAGATGGCCACTAAACCGCAAGCAAAGGGACAGACAGGCATTGCTCCAAATGTCCAGGTCAAATGTCTCCACTGAAAGGGTGACCAAGAGTGATGGAATAGCAGTGGAATCTGTAATGGAGATATAGTGGATGGAGTGAGAGTGCGGAGATCCTAAACCTCCTAGACTGGGACAAAGAGAGTGTAGGCAAAAGATGAGGGGTGAATACCCAGTGAAGTCATGCAGTGATACTGCGGTAAACAGAAAGTGCATAGCATACAATGAAAGATGGAGGTGGATGAGAAAAGACCAAATCCTCACAACAGATGAGGCAATTAATCAATGAGGCATATAGTAAGAACATGTTTAAATAAAAAATAAATAAATACATAGTAGCGTCAAGAATCAATGGTCAAATACACAACCAAGGATATACATGCTCACAGGCATGGCATAATTGTAAACGTTCATATCTGTACATAGATCTAAAATGGCAACCTCAACAATCAATTAAAATTGATAGAGTAGATTGTATAGATTCATGAATTTGAGGTGAGGGGTGAATACCCAGTGAAGTCATGCAGTGATACTGCGGTAAACAGAAAGTGAATAGCATAGAATGAAGGATAAGGGTGGGTGGAAGAAGACCAAATCCATCATAAGAAACTTCCAAAGAGGGTAAAAGATGCAATAGAAGGAACGATGAGAAGAGAAAAGTCAGTGGCCCAAGTGTGGAGCACAGAGGGGTTACCTGTAGTATGCATGGAGGAGCTGACCTCCGTGCTGTACTGCATGTGATGAGGTGTAGCGAGACATAGACGTGTCCGGGGAGGTGCCTTATATGCCCTGTGCGTGCAGGAGTGGCCATCAGCGTCACGCGAGCATGACAAGTATGGGGAGGGGTTCCGGCTCAGGCCAATGAATCAACCCATAGCCGGCTCCTACTTCCTACCTAAGTAAGCTGAGTTGGACACTCACGCCTCCAACATGATGCCAAGTGATGACGCACATGTGAGGCGCAGATGCGTGGCGCCGATGCGCCATGGTCACCCGCCCAACCCCCCAGCCAAACCCCCCATCCACTGAGCCTGGATACAGGCAAGGTGGAGGGGGAGGGAGGGGGAGGGAGGGGGAGAGGGGGGATGCACAGGGCGCATCGCAGCTCCCGGGGCCAGGGCAGCTCCCAAGCCATGAGTCCAAACACATTCAACAGCAAATCAAGTGGTTACTCAGAACAACATAATACACTGTCAATATGGCGTGCGATGTGGGTGGACCCTGGCGGGCCCACTCAACACAGGACGTACACCTCAATGGATGGTAGGGGAACACTACCTATCCGAAATTGATTGCCTCCATCCCTATTGTAGGTAAGTGAAAAAGGGGGTATTGGGACTTTAAGATGAGGTGCGTACGAAGGCGCACCTCCATCCCTATTTGATTTGCAAAAAGTAAAAGGAGTTGGGACTTTAGATGAGGCAATTAACCAATGAGGTATATAGTATGAACATGTTTTATTAAAAAATAAATAAATACATAGTAGCATCAAGAATCGTTGGTCAGATACACAACCAAGGATATACATGCTCACAGGCATGGCATAATTATAAACGTTCATAACTGTACATAGATCTAAAATGGCAACATCAACAATAGATTGAAATTGATAGAGTAGATGGTATAAATTCATATATGTACATACACCCATATAACAATGCTGTACGACACATAAAAAAGATTGATTGATTGATTGATTAATACATGATTGAAAAAGTATAGTTGATATCAATGTAATTGAGTCTTTCAAAAAGAATCCCATAAGGCACATAACCACATCCTAAATGCCCGACGCGTTTCGTGTATACAACACTTCCTCAGGGGCGGATGCTTGATAACGGGGCATTTAGGGTGTGGTTATGTGCCTTATGGGATTCTTTTTGAAAGACTCAATTACATTGATATCAACTATACTTTTTCAATCATGTATTAATCAATCAATCTTTTTTATGTGTCGTACAGCATTGTTATATGGGTGTATGTACACATATGAATTTATACAATCTACTCTATCAATTTTAATCTATTATTGATGTTGCCATTTTAGATCTATGTACAGTTATGAACGTTTATAATTATGCCATGCCTGTGAGCATGTATATCCTTGGTTGTGTATCTGACCAACGATTCTTGAAGCTACTATGTATTTATTTATTTTTTAATAAAACATGTTCATACTATATACCTCATTGGTTAATTGCCTCATCTAAAGTCCCAACTCCCTTTACTTTTTCCCTGTACAACTTGATGATGATTTTAAAAGAATAATCTTTCCCTTAAAGCAACAGACTCTACCTAGTCCAGTCAGATCGTTCTGTGCAGCGGGATGAGGTGTGCAATCTGTCCCTCAAGGCACCAGTACTAGTATCTCTCCCTAGTCCACAATCAGATCGTTCAGTAATGCAGGATGAGATGTTCTATAATATTTGCAATCTGTCCCTCACAGAGCCAGCAGCATCCTCTCCCTAAACTATCCTGAGAGCATATGACATGCAGCACGGTGACTCCAGCCCCATATAGAGGCTGTGTCACATGGTGCACTGGCCAATTACAGCCATGCCATCAGTAGGCATGGCTATGATGGCTTCTAGAGAAAACCAGTGAAACACTTGTTGATTGACTACCCTTTGCAGCTTTTCAACATGTATAAAAAAATACCAGAACCCCGAACCCGGACTTTTTTTGAAAAGTCCGGGTTCGGGTCCGGGTCCCTGACACCCAAAAGTTCGGTACGGACCCGAACTTTACAGTTCGGGTTCGCTCAACTCATGTCCCCTTTCCTCCCGCTCCTCCCTCTCTTAATAACCCCATGTTTCCTCCTGGCTTTGAACAACCACAAGCTTTCTCATGTTGGCCTGCTCATGGGTTCTCCCAGGTCTGACATTTAGCCTAGCCTCCTTATCCTATGTCTCCAAATGGGAACAAGACTTATTAATTTTCCTGGTCCAGCATTGCAAAGTGCTCCTTCAATACGGCTACTCTGGAGGCAGCTTATAAGTTACTCCTCCATTGGTATTGGATCCCAGCCCGCATTGCAAAATCCAATCCAGCTCACTGTGATAGATGCTTTTAGGGATGTGGTCAGCAAGGAGACAAACTTCATATCTGGTGTTCCTGCCCCTGCCTAATGGGATTTTGGTCGAGGGTATTTGGACTTCTGTTTACTCTCTTCCATGCTACGTGCTGACGTCACCTCACCTACACCCGGAAGGACAGGTGAGTTTTTAGTGCTGTACAGTTTGATGCCGGCTTTTACATCCATGCAAATTTCTTGTGTCTGTGAGTATCCATTTGTATTTTAATAAATTGATTGTTTTACGGAATTATACTATTGGCGCTCCCTTCTTTCCTCATGGTATGTGCTGTTGGAGAGGCTGGACGCAGGTTACACACTCCGTCGCACACTTCAAGATTTGATCTGGGAGAGTTAAAGCGCCTTCATTACACCTCGCAGCAGGTTACAGCTGCTTGCTCGATTGACCCACTAGGGATAGTGAGTCAATTGCTTTCGGTAAGAGTACCTCATCTTTTGGTTTCACGTGGTGTGCATGCTACCTGGTGACGGTGAATACCAATAAGGGATTAAGAAGCTGATGTTTGTACACCCATGTTGGAGGAATCTTGAAATTGTGCGGCTACATTTTCATATTTTTCTTTGCTTGTCACAATTTTTCCACAACTTTTTACTCCACTAGGAGTGGACTTTTCTCTGTCACTGATCATCTGGGACTCATGGTTCAATGCACTAGACGTCTATTTGCTATATGGACTATTAAGTACTTCCTGTAGTAAGATGGACAATCAGTATTATTAATTTACACTTTTTTCAAGCCTGTTTTAGCGCGACTGACTGTTTAATACTCTCTTCTATGTGCCTACCCGCAAAGATGCCAAATTGGTCTTACTTCACTGCCCAGGCCTCTTCTCCTATCAGCAGAAATTTGCCACCTATTTATTGATTGCTGCCAAGCGTGCAATAGCTAGGGTCTGGAAGAAGCCAGTGGTTTCGTTTGCAGAGGTGAAGAGCATTTTAGCAACTCTCATGATTAATGTGAAGATGACTAGTATCCTCCACGACTCCAATGCTAAATTTCTTAAGGTGTGGGGCACGTGGTGTTCTTACACTCTTCCAACTTTGCACCCCACCAGCTTGGGCCTCCCTAACTGAACTCCTCTGCCCCCTGGCCTGGGGGAACCTTCTCTTCTATTCTACGCTCATTTTCCCTCTTCCTATTCTGTGATCTTCTCTCACCTCTCGCTTCCCCCTTTGCC